>CATIWK010285764.1:0-10800 GCA_949634005.1 Mallotus japonicus
TGGATTAATGATGGGCACACAACACATGCTGTACACAAGACACTAAGTAATGGTTTCATGAATATTCCTGTCAGTTACATTTGTAAACACTAAGTCTTGTCTCTTCAGACTTATAGTTAGTTTCTGCTTTGTGTATAAATAATCGATTGTACCCTTTATTCTATTATCATCAATAACAACGCCATTTCCTTGTACTCTGTTTTCTCATCTACAACTTGCACCTTCTTTCTGACAAGGCACCATCAACACCATTGATTATCATTCACACAAGAATTGCTGCATAACTGATTTTCCTTCATTTGTAATTTATATCACGTGCTACTTTGCTTATGAGCTGTAATTGTTAGTTATAAACTTTGTATATATATACTCAACAATAGAGAAAATAAAGTTCACGCGTTTCATACCAAAATTTGTTATGGTATCAGAGCTTTCTCTCTCATGAATTTTCTCTCGCCAAACACTATTTTCTCGACTTTTCTTACTTGCCAAACACTATTTCCTTAGTTTTTTGTTCATCAAATATTGATTTTCAGCTTATCAAAAGTAGATTTCTTCAATTTTTCTCTGGATTTCATAATTTCTTCACTGTATTTCATTAAAGATTGCTGTGATTACTTGATCAAATGGAAGGAGTTGAAGATAATCCATCAAGCCCTTATTACTTACATCCTAACGAAAATCCATCTCTTATACTTACAAGTTCGTTGCTTACAGAAAACAACTTTTATTCTTGGTTTAGATCAATGAAAATGGCATTAATCTCCAAGAACAAGCTTAAGTTCGTGGATGGATCATTGCTGATACCAAACTCTGAGGATCCAATCTTTCCAGCTTGGTAACGCTGCAATACAATGGTACTGTCATGGCTTATAAAGACACTCTCACCAGCGATCGCACAGAGTGTTATCTGCAGCGGACTTATGGAAGGATTTGCATGATCATTTTGTACAATCAGATGCCATAAGGATCTCTGATTTGCAAGAGGTAATTTCATCTCTTAAGCAAGGTAACATGTCTATTACTGAATACTTTACACATCTTAAGATCTTGTGGGATGAGTTGAGCAATCTCAGGCATTTGCCAACCTGTGTGTGTCTTCCTCGATGTAGCTGCAATGTTCTTGATATAATGAGAAACTATGTTCATCAAGATCATGTGATAAAATTTTGAAGGGATTAAATGGCTTTTTCCACTATGAGATCACAAATTCTTATTATGGATCCTCTTCCATCCCTCAATCGAGTTTATTCTTTAACTCTACAATATGAAAGGCAGATTTCTAGTTCAAATGATGGATTTGTTGAATCAGCTGTGCTTTACGCTGGAAGAGGAAATCCGAACCAGCATTTTAAAGAAAATTTTTCTGGTAATTTTGCACCAAACTCACGTTTCATAAGCAGCAAGAGAATGACTAGCTATAAAGTGGGTATAGCTACAACAATGCAAAGAAGCCTACTTGTTCCTTTTAAGGAAATTATGGCCACTCCGTGGATAAGTGTTACAAGAAACATGGATTTCCACCAGGATACAAATCTGGTAACAGAAACAGTACAATTTCTGTCAATCATGCTGCAGGCTATTTTGTTCTATCTGACAGTAATTTGAAGTATAGTGCTAAAGGCAAGCAAATTTTGAAAGAGGATGATGCTACTCAGCAGGAGCAGGTAAATTTTTCCCTCACTAAGGAGCAATATGAATAGTTAATGTCTCTTGTTCAAACATCTATAACATTATCCAGTGGCAATTCTTCTGCAAGTATGGTTACTGCAACCTCTGGCAAGCTACCTGACACAAATATCTCTTTTTGTTCTAATATAATCACTGCTGCTGCCACTTTATCTCCATTAGCATGGATTGTTGACATTGGGGCTACAGACCATATTGTTGGTTCTTTGAATCAATTTACTGCTTATCGGCCTATTGAGAACTTATATGTTAAATTACCAAACACTGAAAAAGTGATTGTTACACACATTGGTGAGGTAAAGTTGACACCTGAGTTAATTTTGCATAATGCTTTATACGTTCCTAGCTTTTCCTTCAATCTAATTTCAGCAAGTCAACTCATTAACCATTCTCATTGTTGCCTTATTTTCTTACCAACCTGTTGTTATATACAGAGTCTTCAAGAGTGGAAGATGATTGGTATAGCTAGAGAAAAAGGGGGACTATATCAGTTTTACAAAGTTGGCACACAAGAGACATCACCATTATTTGTTCCACAAGATTTTCCTTGCATCAACACAGTCAACACTCAAACACTTTGGCACTTCAGACTCGGACATACTTCTCTGCCGAGAATAAAATGTTTAAGTCAAAGAAATTCTTCAATTAGTTCTCATAATTTTGTTTGTGATATTTATTATTTTAGCAAACAAAAGAAACTTTCTTTTTCAAATAGCACTTCGATAACTCTCAACTGTTTTGATCTCATTCATGTTGACATTTGGGGACCTATGCAATTCCCTCTTTGTATGGTCATCATTATTTCTTGTCTATTGTTAATGATCATAGTTGTTACACTTGGGTTTTTCCAATGAAGTTTAAATCTGAAGCAAGAAGTCTTATTTGCAATTTTCATAATTTTGTTATTACACAATTTCAAACCAAAATCAAATGCATTCGGTCTGACAATGGCAAAGAATTTCTTATGCAGGATTTTTATGCATCAAATGGCATTATACACCAAACATCTTGCATCTATACACCTGAACAAAATAGCATTGTAGAACGAAAGCATCAACACTTATTAAATGTAGCTCGAGCTCTCCGTTTTCAACCTCAATTGCCTATTAAATTTTGGATAGATTGCATCTTACATGCAGCCTATTTAATCAATCGGTTACCTTCTCCAATTATTCAAAACAAAACACCCTTTGAAATTCTTTTTAACAAGCTCCCTTCTTATGATCATATCAAAGTATTTGGTTGTCAATGCTTTGTTTCTACCCTTCCTCATAACCGAAAGAAGTTTGATTCCAGAGCTACTAAATGTGTTTTTATTGGCTTTCCTTCTATAATGAAAGGCTATAGAGTGTATGATTTAATTAATAAACATGTTTCGGTTTCCAGAAATGTGCACTTCAATGAACATATATTTGCTTTTGTAAAATTTTCTCCTTCACGTCACTTTAACACTTTTTCATCCACTAATTTTGACACAGGTATTATCTTTAGTGCACCACTTATTGAACCTGATGACAACTCAACTTTTACTCCTACTATACCTATTCATTTTACTTTTGAAAATTCAGCCACTTTTCTTGACTTAACCACTTTCAATCATACTGTCCCCACCAATTCTTCTTTTGACATTTCACCCACTTTTCTTGACTTACCTGTTCAACCCTCTTTTTCTTCCTTGCGTCGTTCTCAACGCCTGTCTAGAATACCAACCCATTTATCAGATTATCATCTTTCCTTTAAACCTCACACTTCCCCTCATTCTATCTCTAATGTTCTCTTTTATTGTCACCTTTCTTCTCCTTACCACCATTTTATTTGTCAACTTTCCAAACAAGCTGAACCTCAAAGCTACCAAGAAGCCATCAAACATGACTGTTGGAAGGAAGCTATGAAAGCAGAATTATAAGCTCTTGAGGCTAACCACACTTGGGAACTTACTTCTTTACCACCATCCAAACAACCCATTGGTTGTAAGTGGTTTTACAAAGTCAAATACAAAGCTGATGGTTCAATAGAGCGATATAAAGCTCGGTTGGTTGCCAAGGGCTATACTCAGCGTTCCAGTCTTGATCATTTGGATACTTTCTCACCCGTTGCCAAGATCAATACCATCCGGAATTTATTGGCTGTTGCATCCATTAAGAAATGGTATTTACATCAGCTTGATATCAATAATGCATTTTTGCATGGGGATCTCACTGAAGAAGTCTATATGAAGTTACCTCCAGGTGTTGTTTCTGACAAATCTAATCAAGTTTGCCGGTTATTAAAGAGTTTATATGGCCTCAAACAAGCTAGCAGGCAGTGGCACACTAAACTCACTCAGGCTTTGCTTAGCCAAGATTACATACAAGCTCCAGCAGATCCTTCTTTGTTTATTAAACGGACTGCCCATCATTTCATTGCTCTTTTAATATATGTTGATGATGTTATTGTGGCTAGTGATAACATGGCTGAGATAAAATTGATCAAGCAGTATCTTCATGCACAATTCAAAATTAAGGATTTGGGGTCCCTTCGCTATTTTCTTGGCTTCGAAGTTGCGAGGTCTACTTTTGGTATAAACCTCAATCAGCGAAAATACACCCTTGATTTGCTATCTGAGACTAGTTTCTTGAATTCTAAACCAGCTGCATCACCAATGCTTCCAAATTCTAAACTTTCAAAGAATATGGGTTCTCCTCTCTCTGATATCACTGCCTATCGCCAACTTATTGGCAAACTTCTGTACTTGACACACACTCGGCTTGATATCAGCTTTGCTATGCAACAGTTATCCCAATTCCTTGATCACCCAACTGATCTCCATTTACAAGTAGCCCATTGTGTCTTGCGTTACCTTAAAGGTAGCCCGGGCCAAGGATTGTTTTTTCCATCGGCCAATGTTCCCAAGCTCCAAGGATTTTCTGATTCAGATTGGGCAGCGTGCTTAGACACTCGGAAGTCTGTTGCTGGTTACTGTGTTTTTTTGGGTTCTGCATTAGTATCTTGGAAATCTAAAAAACAGCAAACCATATCTCGTTCTTCAGCTGAAGCAGAATATCATCTCTCACTTGCGAGCTTCAATGGTTTGTCTATCTTCTTCAAGCTTTTGATATTGATCCTGGTCCAGCTAATGTCTATTGCGACAACATTTCTGCCATTAAAATTGCTGAAAATCCTGTCTTTCACAAACGCATGAAGCATATAGAAATAGACTGCCATATCGTGCGTCAAAAGCTTCAACAAGGATTGATTAAGCTTCTCCCAATTCCTTCTTCCAATCAGTTGGCAGATTGCTTTACTAAACCTATTTCTCCTACCCTTCTTCAACACATCAATGCCAAGTTGGGTATACATAATTTGTATACTCCAACTTGAGGGGGGCTATCAAATTATGCAGAACTCAGTAATTCAGCAGAAGTAACTTGCAGAAACAGAGCAACTTGCAGTAACAAAATTTAGCAACTTGCACCTTCTTGCTGACATGGCACCAGCAACACCATTGATTATCATTCACACGAGAATTGCTGCATAACTGATTTTCCTTCATTTGTAATTTATATCACGTGCTACTTTGCTTATGAGCTGTAATTGTTAGTTAGAAACTTTGTATATATATACTCAACAGTAGAGAAAATAAAGTTCACGCGTTTCATACCAAAATTTGCTAGAGTCGGTAATGTTTTATTTCTTGCATAAAAAATTGTTACCTACATACAGATGGTCCAAATTTATTTTAGTCAAAGGAGATGCAATGGAGCTAAAGTCTAGTCCAGAAAGTGCATTTTTTTGCAGGATGAGAAGAGGATGAAAAAAGTACATAAAAATAGATTTTCAGAAAGTGCATTTTTTTGGAAAGTAAATTTTTTGTTAAATAACCTCATGAAAAGTGAAATGTTAATGTATTTAGTTTAAAATTTAATTTTAAAAAGTACAGTTCTTTTAATGATTTTATTTAAAAATCAGTAATTAAAAAGACACTAAATAATTTGGATTAAATTGAATAGACACCATGTAAAAAAATAAAACTCCATTTTAATATCTATGAAATACACTATATAAAATATAAATGTTCTTTCCAAATTCGAAAATATTAGAGATATCTTTCACTTTCCTTAGTTCACTTACCTCCATAGAAGTTCAATTTTTTTTTCCCACAAGGAAAACTCTTTCATTAACTAAAATTTAAAGCTAACAGTAAATATGTACAGTTTCTTAGGTCATCTCTACACCTACGCTTGACCATGGGCAAGTTCAAATTTGAAATCCGTCCAGTTAAATTCCGAATTGTAACTATTCAAATTTAGAATTGGTTCGAACCAATTCGGAATGGGAGATCGATTCAGAACTGGTTTCATTCAAACCGTGTAAAAAAAAAAAATTAGACTTTGATTTACAGTCTTTGTACGTAGATGCAACAGCCTTGGTGCGGGGGAGACCAAAAACCAGCCCGCTCCCTCCTTTATCAAATATATTTTTTATTTATAATTTTTTAAAAAAAAGAATTGAATTATAAAAGACAATTTTATCCCTACAACATCTATTTAACAACTAATTTTTGTGGTTATTTTAGGATGTTCAAAAAATTAATTTTGTTGTCTATAAATTAATTTTATTAATTTTGTTCAAAAAAATTAATACTTCATTTGCTTCGATTTTCAGATATTTTATTTATTTTTGATATTTTAATTTTTTTTTACATTAACGCTATTTGGATATTATTTACATCAATTGCATTGCACTTTATGTGCTAATGAAACTTTTATCTTAAATATTATAAATCATTTAAGTATTAAAACATTATAATTAATTCAACAGGTACGGTGACTTTAAAGAAATGTAATATATTTGAAATAATTTTTTTTTATTAAATCAGATTACCTTCATTATTGGCTATCCTTGAATGGGATATTGACGCTGTGAAGAACAATGCATTCCTCAATCTTATTAATAAAAGAAAGTTTGCTCATAAAAGAAAACACACACTCATATTGTAATAATTTCATACATATATTCAGAGGAGGTCCAGATGATTACATATCTTTTATAACAAAGTCACATATTCCTAGGTACAAATTCACTCATAATATAAAGTTTGGACAACCATAGATGCTTAAACAAAGCCCTCACTTATTGAACACACATGGTTGGATCACACCACGCCATATATAAGAGCTAGAACAGTGCAGTAATCATTTAGCTTGGCTGCTTAGGTGAGAGCAAATATCCTTGCTGGTGTGGACACAGAACTCGAGCAATGAATGAGGATCTGGAATACCCTCATGTAGCTTCTCATATTCCAAGGTCCAGTGCACCAAGCTGCCTCCACCTTGCTTTGGTGTAGCTTGAACAATTAGTCTGAAGTCCTTGTAATCCTTCAGCAGATCTCCTTCAATCACTTTAAAAGTGGTTGACAATTTCACATCATCTATGTCCTCAATAATCTCCTTAGCAATCTTAGCTTGCCCATCTGATTGATTGTAGTTAATTAGCATTCCAAGCTCAAATTTGACCAAAACATAATGATGTGTATATGTGTATATATATATGTACACACACACAAAACAAACTGCAAATTAATATTTAAAAAGAGCTGTGGAAACTTACCATGAGTATAACTCCAGCAGATGACAGTGCCTTTCTTACCCCAATCACCGTCATGCAGATCACAGCCTTGAATCTTGTCAGGGCTCATAATGTTAACATGGTGTGGTCTGCAACTGAAGACATCATGAAACAGGTGTGCAGGAGCCTGGATCTCTACATCTGCCTCCAACTTGCCCACAAGAGCCATTTTTTTTTTCTTTGTTGGGTTATGCTGACGTTTCAGAAATGGTGATGAAATTTCCCTGATATTGCTGCCTTTATATAGAGGTGGCCCTAGTTTAATTTATTGGGATTTAATTGATTAGCATGTTCATAGATGATTGCGAGTGATAATTGAAAGGTTTATACATGTAATTTACTGAAGTAAATCTTACTTGCTCCACTATAAAATTGTGATGAATTTCTCAAATAGTTATATTAATGGATGGTACATTGAAAATCAGTATGTTATACTCAGTTTATTCAACTTTCGACAAATCAGTTTTATTGTTTAAATGAGATAAAATAATCGTCTTTAAATTATTTTCATACTTCCCTCAAAAAAATTATTTTCATGCTGGATATGCTTAATATAAGATGTTTGAGATACATAAATGGGTTTTCTCAATTTTTGAACCTTACTGCTTACAAATTTTTATCTTGTGGTAGTTTTGTGGGTTATGGACAGGGTTAACAGGTTCTGTTACCATAATTTATAAAAATTTTGATGTATTTTTTTTATTAATGTCCTTTTTTTTTGTTGGTACACATAATAAAGAAAATGAAATGAACTAATTAATTAGTTATGATTATAAAATAAATATTTTTTAAAATTAAATAAAAATTAATTTTATAATTTAACAATATTAAAATTTGAATAGTACATTTTAGAATGTCTAAAAAAAATATAGTCATTATATAATTTTTCATTTTCACTTTACTATAGTTTTCTGTCATTATGAAATTTTTGTTTCTTTATTATTTTATTTTACCAACATTTTTATTAAATATTAGAATAACCTTTCAATATATATAAGTATTGAAAATCATAGCATTTTATTTATAAAAATAAACACAAAAATATTTTTACGTATTTCAAATATATTGAACTCAATAATTAAATTTATAATACGCATATATAGATTATAGTCTTATTATTTAATATAAATATTTAGATTATATATTATTTATATTTAATCATTAAATATAGATGAAATCTACCAAATAATGAAGTTCTGATTTGAAACGTCTATAGAGGATTAATTTCATGAAATCTTTTTAGATTTTTTTCTTTCGAAAATTATCACTTCAAGTTCTTATAATTACGGTCTAAAAGGATATTAATAAAAAAACATAGTCACCTCTTTTCTCTCAACTCTTAGTTTTCATATAACTTTTATCTTGATCACTGTCGATTATCTTTTCGATTGATAATGGTCCCTTTAATCTCTATTTTATCTGCTTTATTTTTCTTTTTTTTTTTTACATTGAATAAATTAGTCCTTTGATTGAAAGTTTAAATCTTTCTTCATGGAGTTATTTCTCTTCGTGGAATTTTTATTGTTTTCCTTCATGAAATTTGGATATTTCCTTATTATAAATTTTATATTGGTATTTCTGCAATCGAACTCATTCAATGAGTCGATTTATGGCTAAATAAAGCCATTGAGTATAGCGTACGGATCACCGAGTTAGCCAAAAAATCTATAATTTTAGTGAGATTTTAGTTTGGTATTTCTTGATTGTACTATTATTTTTATTATTATTTCATCAAGATGTATTTTTAAACTTCATGATATGTTTTTTTTTTCTCTAAAAAAAAAAAAGTCTAAAAGGATAGATGTTGCCTTTATGTAGAGGTGGCACCAGTTTAATTTATTGGGATTTGGTTGATTAGTATGTTTTATATATAATTTTTTTTGGATGTGATGTATAATATTATTGATTAGTACGTTAATTGTTAATTTTTTTTTGAAAGGAACGTTAATTGTTAATTGTTAGTAGTTAACAATTGTTAATTGTTAATATTATTGATTAGTCCTCTTTTTATAGTCTTTTTTTTTTTTTTTTGAAAAGAGTCCTCTTTTTATAGTGTAGTAGTTCAAATAATGGATATTTTAATGTAAGATCATGAATTTAATTTCTCATTCTCCTTTAACCTCCTAGTTGTTCAAAAAAAAAAAAAATTATTAATAGTTAGCACTTTAAAATTTATTTTTGTGAGTCATCACTAAAATGGGTCTTACAAACCTAACGTAGGAAGAGAAATTAAACACAAAATCACTCTCTACCAGAAATAAAGATTTTTCTACTTGGATTAGACCTCAAATGTGCATGTTTGTAGATAATTACCAATGACGATTGTAAGGTTTATCCATATAATTAATTTATTGAAGTAAATCTATCTTTTGGTCATAGTTAATTCCTAACACCATAAAGGGAGGAGATAGGGAGTGGAGGGTTCGATCCCTGGTCTCCTTACTCGGATGTCCACACTCTTTACCACTTGGGGCTTCGACTAACTATTTTTTAAGATGCATAAATATAATATATTTAAGATATATAATTTTTTTTTCTCCAGTTCTTTTTTTTGGACAATAAGAAATTATATATTATTACTTAATATTGAGTAATATAAGGAAGAAAGTAAGATTTCTGTAATACAACAACATGACAGTACCAAATATATGAAGAAGTCTTACTCTAAAAAGATACATCATCAAGAATAAGAAGAAAACAACTTCAAAAATTAAAATAAAAACAGCCACAATAACACTGGTACATCGGTGCCACAAATAGATGATAGATAATTTGACAAAAGAGATAGTCAAAATCTTTTTTTTTTTTGAAAGATAAATATATTAAAGAGAACAAAACTACACAGGATAGTCTTTCATCAACAACGCTAACAAGCTAGGATGAACATTAAAACTACTAGAGTTAAACACTAAAGAAGATTCATTTTTGGAGATCCAATCCTCAACCGAATTTGCAAGCCTCGGAATAAAAGTAAAAGAGAAGTTGTTTAGATTCTGTTGAAGACAAATGATTTCTTCCTGGATGGCCATGACTTCCCAATTACGATCCACATAATGGTTAACATAGAGGTTGACTGCTTGCTTACAATATGATTCTATGATGAATTATTGATTGTGAGAATGTCTAGTGTATCTTACTGCTTCTCTGATGGCCATCATTTCCTCTTGAGCGAGGAAATGCTATGTCCTTTATTACTCCAGACATGAGTTATCGATCCCCTCCAATTCCTGCAAACGAAGGCCAAATTGGAGCTGCTATTATCACTCGAGAAAGAGGCATCACAGTTAATTTTAATAACACCTTTAGGAGGTGCCTTCCAGGTTCATCTTTCTCTAATATCATTGGGGATAATTTCCTATTAAAAATGGATACCCGTATTGCTATTGGCTTCAAGGATTTTGTTCCAACTGTCACTTATGCGAATCAGGGTAGCTTGCGAGTTAGTGTCGATTCCTTCAAACATTTTCCCATTCCTTTCTTTCCATATGTTCCAGCAAATGATGG
>CATIWK010285767.1:0-44867 GCA_949634005.1 Mallotus japonicus
TGAGCAGGCAAGGCATTTCTTAAAAATCTTCATGCATGCATCTGAAGCATAAGAATGTTCTTGTTAACATGCAGAGTTTGAATCCTGCTCTTGTTGATTTATGGACTTAATTTTCGCCTGATTTAAAAGTGAATAACTACCCTTGTTATACAGTTCATTGATGTATAGATCATTTGACATTACTGTAAAACAGCATGAAAACTCAGATGAGAGGTACTGACCTGCTGCCAAGAAGAGGAGAACAAGGAGAAAGCAAGAGGATGATAGTTTTGCCATATCTTCACAAATATCTGAATTGCAAAATGATCCGCCAAGCTAAGTTGTTTATATAGGGGTGAGCAAGAACCCAAGGACCGAAAACTGAATCAAAAACCGCCATTTTTGGTTAACTAACCTCTCTATTTATATATACAGATGTGTCTATTTGAGGCTAACCAACCGAATTTTCAGCGCTATGTTAATATATAGAGAGGTGTCTGTTTGAGGCTTATTTTTCTGATAATATGAACATTCTACAATACAAACAATAGATTTAACCACCCCTAAGAGTACTTGAAAAAGATCAAACAGATGTTTTTTGATCGTTAAATAAACTTATCTAAGAAATTAGACCATGAAAATTAAATTTGAGAGCCTTTCCAAAGACTTGGTTCCAGAATTCCAGGCCTGCATCCCTCACTAACCTACTCTGGATAAAAGGATGGTGGTTCACAGATTCTCACCGGTCGTCGTGGGATGACAGAGATTAACCAAGCAATACACTGAAGCTGAAGACATGAAAAGGGAAGAGGGCGAAGGAGAGATTGCATTCTGTGATCATAGAAGATGGCATTCAGGCTCTAAATTAAAAGTGTACTTACACAGCACATGAAGTTTCCTACCTAAGAGTAGCTTTTAACTTTTAGGAGGGAAAGAAAGTTTTTCATGTGAAGGTTGGGATGTTAAGAGCTAAACCAGCAGATACTGCTAAAGGGTCTTAGCAGCCAACTTCTTAGAGTAAGGTAATTGAGTTTCTGTGAACTACACAGTATACGAAGCCAACCTATTTTATTCATCTCTCATTCTGTTCATCGTCTGTGTATTGTAATTAACATGCTTAACATGTCTATTTTTTGCTCATATTGAACTTGTTTTTTCATCATATGTTCTTGCTTCTCTTTGTAATGGTCCAATGGCCACGGTTAGAGCTTAAAGTTTGCTGTTAAGGGGACGCAAGCTTAAGGACTAGCTAAGATTATCCGTGTCATTTGAAACAGAAGAGGGTGCTTTCTTCAAAATTGCATTCTGGGGACCTAGTTTGCTATCCAATCTCCTTGCCATTTCTGATCAAGTACATTTTGTTGTTTCTTATAAAGTAATTTCCTGCAAGTCATGGCTATTGGTACGTGGAGCTACTAGTCTAGGTACTTGATCATTCCAAGATATGGAAAATGTTTTTACTGTACTAGCAGCATATACAATGTGTAGCTGTTAGATTATCATGCTTGCTTGAGCTCTTAAGGATAACTAAACTAGAAGCTTGTTGGGTGTGCAAATAGATAGCTACAAGAATAGTGTATGACTTTACTAGACACTGGGAGTCTTAAAGCCTTTTCTTTTTGTAGACCTCACATATGGTGGACAGATATTATTCATACTGTAGTAACACAAATTCGGTTTTTGAACTCCCTTAAAAGGGAAATAATTTGTGCCGCAGCTACCGACACTACAGTGCACCACAATTACAAATTTATTTTTAATTTAAATTTTTTTCATTAAATTATTAAAAAAAAATTTATAAATTTCAGGTATTTAAATCATTACATAACGGATTCACTGTATACAACTTAAATTTTAGATTTAAAAAAAAATAATTTTTCAAAAAAAAAAAAAGTAAAATAGACTTTGTCCCAACCAGCGAAATGTATCCCTGTCACTCTTTTAATGTCCAAATAAATGTGAAAAGCAGATCCTTGCTTTGCTTGGAGGCTGCTCTCTTTCCAGTAACCAAGCACATGCATTTATGCTTCATCTCATGTAGCATGATGCCAATATCACAATCTCAATAGTCTCTTCCTCTTGTAGATACTTGGTTTATAGGCTTCTAACTCAAGATTTATCTCTGTTTTTTTTGGATTAATTACATTAATGGGTCATGTCAATGCCCCTCATTTCATTAGTGGCCTGCCGTGTTTTTTTTTTTTTTTTTTTTCAGTTTTATTTCCTTTGCTTTCATTTATGTCCATATTTTGGGATATTTTTTAAAGTTGTCCAACAACTTTGACATTTTCCATGTTTTTCTATTTCTTTATTTTCTTTTTTTCTTTAATTTTTTTTAGCTATTTATTATTCTTGCAGTTATTTTTAATTTAAGTTTATTATATGTATTTATTTGATTTGTATATTTTAAATAATTTAATTTTATATTTAAAAAATTATTTTTTTTATTTTGAAACTTACTATTATTTAGAATATAAAAATTAAGCTAATTAATCTAAAAATTACCCATGGTCTTCAATAATCATTTTTTTCATAATTATTTAGAATTTAGAATAAACTAAAAATTACCCATAATATTCAATAATTATTTTTTCAATAAAAATAACAAAAAAATATGAAATATATCAAATAAATTATTATTTTTATTATTGATACTAATAAAAGTAAAAATTATATTTATGATCTTAATTTTATTATTAATGATGAAAAAACTGAAAAAATAACAAATAACAACAAAAATCAACACAAATCAACAAACATCAACAACTGCAATTTTTTGTTGTTTTTGTTATTTCAGTTGTTGCTTTCAATTATTTTTGTTGTTTCTCTTTGTTTATATTTGTTGATTTTTGTTAAAAATAAAAAAAATAACAATAAAAATTATGAGATATATCAAAAAAATTATTATTTTTATCATTAATACTAATAAAAGTAAAAATTTTATTTATGGTCTTAATTTTTTCATTAATAATGAAAAATTAATTTAAAAAATAATAAAAAAATAAAAATCAACAACTGTAAAATTTTGTTGATTTTTTTTGTTTTGTTGTATTAGTTGTTGTCTTTAGTTTTTTTTTTTTTTTGGTTTGTTGATTTTTATTGATTTTTTTTTTGTTGGTGTTACAAATACATCATAAGAATTGTAAACTTCTTACATATTGATGATCAAATAAGTATCAAATAATTTTTTTTAAAAAAAAGTTGTTAGACATTTTAATAAACAAATTGAAGTAAAAAAAATAAAATCCTTATTCTTTAAGAATATAAAATGAGAAAATTTGTTTATTTATTGTTGTTACAACATTTGAAGTTATTTATTGCTTGGTTTAACAGCAATTGAAGATGTTTAATTTATAATTATTCATTTGAAAAAAAATTCTTAAGAGAATAAAATATTGAGCAAAAAAAAAGAAAACATTGAGAATAAAATAAAGACATTACCTTAAAAATAAAAAAAAATGTTGAGCAAAAAAAGATGAAGATAGTAGAAAAAATGTTGAGAAAAAAAGATAAAGATAGTACAATAAAAATTAAAAAAAAAGTTTAGCAAAAAAAAATTGAAAAAAAAAAGGAAGACAATAGAAAAAATTGTTGAGTTAAAAAACTTGAGAAAAAAATGTTGAAAAAAATAGACAGTAGAAAAATAGAAGCAAAAAAAATAGACAGTAAAAAAAAGGAAGATGGTACCATAAAAATTGAAAAAATATTTATCAAAAAAACATTGAGGAAAAAAAGGAAGACAGTAGAAAAAAAATTTAAAAAAAATTGTTGAGAAAAAAATAGATGAAGACAGTATAAAGCAAAAAAAATGTTCAAAAAAAGAACAAATAAAATATTGAGAAAAAAAGTATAAAGCAAAAAAATTGAAAAAATCAATGAAAAGTAAAAAAAAATATTGGGAAAAAAATAATTCTAAAAATAAGAGTGGCAAGGAGAATAATTTATATTTGAAAGAAAACAAAGTTCGAAAAGTTAGTTTTAAAAGTTTTTTTAGTCAACAACATTTTTAAAAGTTTTTTTAATTTTTGGTATATTTATATAAAGAATCTTTTTTTTAGAGTTATTCCAAAACAAACATTATAATAATTTTAATATTATCAAATTAACTATCACATAACCATTATAACAACAACTAATTATTAAATTAATGGGAAATGACTTATGTCGCGTCCTGCGAGAGCTAAAGTGCTTCGTGAGTTACGACAAAAGTCAATAATGCTCTTGAGTATTTTTTTTAATTAGATTATTAAAAAAAAGAAAAAATATTTACAAATTACAGGTGTTTAAATTCTTCTGCGACAAGTTCACCCTAGTATCCTTAGGTTTTTAGATTCCAAAAAAAAATTATTTAAAAAAAATTTGAATTTTCAAAAAAAAAATATCAATTATCATTGGGGAAATATTGAAATCCCCCATAGATTTTTGTCTTGTAATGGACCTGTGACATCGCGAGACGTCGGTGTCCTAAATTAAAAAATAAAAAATATATCAAATATTATCTTGTAATGGACCCGTGACGTTGCGAGACAATATATATATATATATATATATATACTACTAAAATAAAAAATTTATTTGACTCGTAATATATAGTAAACAAACAATTAAGTATATTATTATTATTATTAAATAAAAATTTTAAAAATAATAACACTATTATTTATTTATATAACAATTTGATATTAACTTAATATAGTTATAATTCATTACAATTTTTATAAATATTTTATTTAAATAATTATATAATATTACTTCACTGTTTTCTTATAATTAATTTTTCTCAACTCTAGAACTGATTTTATATAAAAAAAATATTATGGTCATAATTAATCATAAGATAATAAAATTATTATTGTTACTAAAAATCTAAAAATAATAAAGTTATATTTTCTTTATGTAACAATTTAAATATTACAACCTTATTAAACTTATAATTTATTACAATTTTAATAAATTTTTTATTTGAGCTATAACACTTTATTTCTTCAATATTTTTTATATTAATACTTTTATTTACACAAAAAATTAATTTGATGCCATTTTTTAAGTTCAACTAATAATTAAATTATAATTAATATTTAATTTAATTTAACTCTTTTTTGTTAAATTTTATAAAAATATCTAAAATCGATAATTATACTATTTTTCTTATAGAAAATATACTTCCAAACAAATTATATGCTTTATTTTTTATTTATTAATTTTTAATTTATAAAATATCTACTTTTAAAGTAAATTATATAATTTTCCTATTTTCATAAAATTTATTAATTTTAATTTTAATTTTTTTTAATATAATAAGACTTATAAAATTATGTTATCTAATTTGATTTATATTAGATATATGCCCTATTTTTTATTTATTAATTTTTAATCTATAAAAATATCTACTTTTAAAACAAATTATATACTTTTCTTATTTTCATTTAATTATTTACTTGTTAAATTTAATATAATAAGACTTATAAAATTATGTTATCTAATTTGATTTATATTGGATAAAATATAAGTAGACCTAATTAAAATAGAAAAATATATATTTTTAACAAAATTATCACTACAATTTTAATTAATTTAATTGTGTTAGAGATAAAATAGAAATTAACATAATTAAAATATGAAACGTACTTTCAATTAAATTAGAATTATATGTTAATTAATTTTATTTTTATTACAGATAAAATAGAAGTTAACCTTTTTTTTGGACAAATAAAATAGAAGTTAACCTAATTAGGAAAGGAAATATATTTTCAATTAAATTAGAATTACATTTTAATTAATTTTATTTTATTTTATTAAATATAAAATAGAATTTAACCCAATTAAAATAGGAAACATACTTTCAATTATATTAGAATTATATTTTAATTAAATTAATTTTTATTTGAGATAAAATAGACTTTAACCTAATTAGAATAGAAAATATACTTTCAATTAAATTAGAATTTTTGTTAGAGATAAAATAGAAGTTAACCTAAACAAAAATAGGAAACATACTTTCAATTAAATTAGAATTATATTTTAGTTAATTTAATTTTTATTAGAGAGAATATAGAAGTTAACCTAATTAAAATGAGAAATAAACTTTCTATTAAAAAAATTTTTTTGATCAAAACTTTCTATCAAATTAAAATTATATTTTAATTATTTTAATTTTACTTTCATTAGTATATGACTAAATTGTTTAATTTTTATTTAATAATAAATATAGATTTTTTCGTAATTTTATATGTTCTTTTTTTTAAAAAAAATCTTTATCTGTTCTCCCTTCGTGTATATATATATACACCTTAGTGGAGGGCAGGCAAAGACATATAACCTTAACTATTGCCTCAAAGATTTAAATTGAAAATTTTTCAAATTTGAGGACTTCAGCCTAAAGGATTTGATCTAGTTCTTATTGGCAAAATTTTTATCTATTGATAAAATAGAACACTGCCCTATTACTTTTGGCTTTGTCATCATCATTCTGATTTAATTTTCATGATCTAATTTCTTAGATAAGCTCATTTAACAATCAAAAAAATCTGTTTGATCTTTTTCAAGTACTCTTATGGAGTCTAGTGTTTGTCTGATTTTTTTTTTTTTACATTTAATGTCTTCAATATCTGATATTTATAAAATTACGATTATTTTAGAGTTTGAGCTGGGTGGACCTATGAAAAAGGTAAAAATTTTCCAACACCTCCTTTCTTCATATATAACACTCGAACTTAAAACCTTATTTAAAAGAATTCAAGTTTTTTGTCACTTGAACCAACAAATATCGATTATTTTTTATTTATTTTGATAAATAAATAGTATACAACATTTTATTTCATTTTAGAATAAAATAAAAATTTGGAATTAATTTTAAAAAATTCTTTCATATCCAAAATATTATAGCTAACTTTTCAATATGTGATATATATTTTAAGTATTGTTATTTAATTAACAAATATATAATCAAATATATTATATTTAATTAATAAAAATATAATAATATATTTTTTATAATTTTTTTATATTATGAATTTAATAAGATTTTATGTTGAATTATAAGGCAGCAGCCTCTTTGGGCCCACCTCCTCTTCAATTCATTTTGGATTGAAAATATGTTAGGTATCGATTGTTGAAAGATCCAATCTAGAGGTCATATTGTTAGTGTTTTCGGCCTAGTATTTTCTTATTTGGACAAGTCAATGAATTAAAGAGATGCCAAAAAAATTGTAATAAAAAAAGTGATTAGTAGATCAATTGAGCTATTAAATAGTTTAAAAATTATAAGATGAAAAAATAAAAATGTTGAGCTATCCGCTTAGGGCTGGCTAGATCCAGCCACGGGGTCGGCTCCGTTTAGAGGTTGAGGGTCTGATCCCCTCACCGCTCTGGCCAAAAAAAAAATAAAAAATAAAAAATAAAAATAAATAATAAATACTTTAAAGATAATATTAATTATCATCCTATAACATCTCTATATAAATTGAGCTACCAAACATTAATAATGTCCCACATAAGTAACTCAAGTGGTAAAAAGTGCGGACATTCAGATGTAGAAAGTATGGTTCAAACCTCCGTTCTTCTCCCTCACTCTCCCCTTGTGCTGGGGGATTGACCAGTCCAAAAAAAAAAATAACAATAATGGAGAGAACAAAAAATCTAACAACCTCTTAATGCTGGAAAAAAAATACTTACCATCAAATTTATATTTATCACATAATTAAAGATAAAAATTCAGAAATTACTTATTTTGGATCAAATTTTTATCAAACATAAATATGTGATAGATCTTACATTACAAATGAAATCCACTTATATGTGTATCATCCATCATAGGATTTAATAGCATAAATGAGATCCAACAAATACTTTCAACCGTTTCATTGCGAAACAAACATTGTTGTGGCATTTATTTTCAACTACTTCATTAATACTGCAAATGAAATTTTGAAATTTATTTCAAGAACTATGGAAACATTGCATCTTGTTTATTGTCTTATGATGCAATCCCTTTTTCTCATACCGATACTAATACAATTCTGTCAAAGCATTTCTATTAGCAGTCATAGCTGCATAAGCAGGTTTTTGGGTTACCAATGCATTGTCCATATCCTTGAGGGTACTTTTGGTTGCATTCATCTTTGCAAGTTTTACTGTCGGTGCAGCCCCAGCTGGCTATGCACTTCTTCGGCTCTCCAGCCTGGCAGAGTCCACCTTGAGCTGCCACAGATGAAAAAAAAAACAAGCAAATATGTCATGACTTGTCAAGAACACAATACAGATGCAGAAGAAAAATCTGGCTTAACTGCAACAAAGTTTGAAGCTTTGTGCAAGTTTTTTGCATTAATGTTAAGTGAGTAGACAAGACATCTCTTAAAAATCTCCATGCATGCATCTAAAGCATAAGAATGCAAGCGAATGAGGGAGTGGTCTACTGCTCACTTCTTTGCCTAATTTAAAAGAGAATACTGCTCCCATTATCCAATCCATGGATGTTTAGGTCTTCTAACTTCACTATTGATTAAAAAAAAATGAAAATTAAGATGAAAAATATTGACCTGCTACCAAGAAGAGGAGAAGAAGGAGAAAGCAAGAGGTGAATAGTTTAGCCATCTCTTCACAAATATCTCAATTGCAAAATCCGTCAAGCTAAGTTGTTTAAATATAGAGAGGTGTCTGTTTGAGGCTTGTTTTGTCTGATAATATACGACTTACTACAATATTTAAGCATCAGTCCTGTTTCTTTTTATATATATATATATACACACAATATAGCCAATCAAATCTTATAAATTACATATGAGAAGTAAATCCAAATGGGTATTCTTTCTACTTAAGTTTTGTGGACTCACATGAGGTTACATATGTACACAAAAGTCATCAAGGCAAATAAATATCTAGAGCATAATTAATAGGAGATTTGTTCATATCCCTAGGATGTTACATACCATTTATGGACTATATTTGCACAACAATAATAATAAATTTTCTCAACCTCCATATGAACACTTTACTAGATTCCACATAATAATTGCACAAAAATATCAAACTTGAAAGCATAAATCACCACCAGTTTATCACAAATATTAAGCTAATTACTTGACACTAAATATCTTGTGCAACCCCAAATACAAAATAGTCAAATTGCCTATAGCCAATGTACATGCACCACCACTCACAAGTGGTAGGTACAAAATACCCACTGACATAACATTGCATGTAGGACCTGCCGCTTGTGAGTGGTGGTACATGTAACGGCTATGGGCAAATATTTTCCTTCAACTTTTAACAGTCTATTACCAAATACAGACATTTTGGTCCAAATTGGAGTAAGATTCCCCACAAGAAAATCTGCATCAAAATATCAACCATTTAACACTTTTCATGAGATAAGAACCAGAAAGACATGACACAAAGCTGCACTCAAGAAACAATTCAAAGGAGCACGCAAGGGACTTGTCATTAGTTGGAGCAATGAACTGGCATCATAAACTAAATGCAAGCTTACCAGAAAGGAAAGAAGATCAGAAGCAGAAGAGAACAGCATCAAACTGAAAATCATGCATGATGGATGATAGTCTTTATGTATTAAACACCTATGTAGCAACTGAATTGAATAAAGCCCATAACATTATTCTATACACAAAGCACACAAGAAATTTATCACCCCTGAAGCAAGAACTAAATGACAACTATGCAAAAATTTGAGCACAATTGTCACACGGCCACAATAATGTTACATCAGGCTTTATAAATGTAAAACAAGGGATTCTTTCCTGTTCTGAAACACAGTCATCTGTGATTCTCTGCACAAACCCAATGTGCTTGAACTTTATGTGTTCACAGTTCAATTTTAAAATAAACAAAACTAAAATTGCTTGTTTGGAACTACTTAGCAACTGGATGCGTCTTTTCAAACCAAAGAAAAGACAACCCATAAACCAGACGGCTGTGTAGAAGCATTAACTTTCTGTCTATTGGCCTGTTAACATGGGACATTGACTGGTGTTGACTTGTCCATATCACTTTCCCAACTGGCCAGGCGTGTCGGAGGAGTTTTGAGATTAGCGTATTGTCTAATCAATCTAGTATGGTTTAGCTAAGCACACTCTACTGCTGGGTAAGTATTCATAAAATCATACAGCATTAACAAAAAGCACAATAATATTTAGAGCTAATGAACAATGTAAGCTGTCATCTTCATCACCATATGCTTATTATAAGAGCAAAACTGATGATCAACAATGGAATTGCAAATAGATACCCCCTTGCAATGGTTGCATTTGAGTACCTGAAAAATTAATATGGTGGAGACACAGCTGAATCATTTAATGCATGGAGGCTTCTTTGCGTTGTAGTAGAAATGTGCAATCATCTGGACCAACTCATCTGCAGTTCGGAAGTCTGCAAGGTCCATTACAGTATGGCAAGAAACAGTTAGCTGCATTATATCCTGCTAGTGAATGAACACAACCATGCCTTTTGCAACTCTGTAAAGAGAAAATAATGTCTCACCTCTCTCCCTATAAATGATCCTGTTTCCTCGTAAAAACAGAATTTGAGGGCAGTCTTGAACTTTAAGAGCATATGACAAATCTTTCTCTATATTGACATCTATCTTCACTGACTGACTCCAGAAATTTAAAAGATCCATAAAATCAGTTAATTGCAAGGCTAAATAATTTGAGAAGATCCAATGTTGTTACATTTATGCACTAATCTTTTGTCACAACCAAAAAATTTAACATTAAAGAATCCATAGAAAAAGCAAATTAAAAAAAACCTCCCATAAGTGGATAGTCATACAGCACTTTTATACTTCCAATGGTCAACATATAGAAACAAAAGAAATCATATACTGATTCCTCAGCAATCAGAGGATCAATAAAATCAAATTGCAATAAAATATTTACAAAGAATACAGGTTTAACACATAAAAGTATCACATTTTAAGAAAGCTAATAAAATAATGCTGGAAAAGAAATGAGACGCAAACTCACCCTAGGAGGCAACCGATCCTTTGAGCTCCAATACACCTTGACCGCCTTCTCCAGCTCTTTCAAAGTCTTCCAATTATCAGTTGCCCTGGAGACAAATTTCAGCTTTGCCTAAGTTACACATTTATTCCTATTAGTAATGACCTCCCAAACATTTACATGAACTCTAACTCAGACAACGGTCACTTTTGCCTTTCTTGTTCAGTAACTGAGCCATTGAAAAATGTGCATAGTATATGATCACACCTTTCTTCTTTCACTAAAAACACAAAAAGTATGTGCATGCAGAAAACAGACAGAAAATATCCAAAGGCCATGCATTGCCATATAGGAAGAAGCGCATTTCTGCATCTTATTTATGAAAATAGTACCATGAAGGTAGAAGATGATACGAAAAAAATCTTTTCCTAGTTTAGAAATCCCTTTCACACAAAAATTTGCACTCAACCAAAGATACATTAAACTGCAGGAGGAAAAAAAAAGAGGGCATTACTTTTACATCTTCAGCTTATGTCTGGAAGCTGCTTAATGTACAAACATGCAATACTGTTATGATGTCTCAATTTTACACCACTTGAGACTTACATTAACATACAAATGCCAATTCCTTTGTCTCAACAAACACTCATCATAGATACCTAGAAGTAAAATCACACTTTTAACGACAATGTGTGTGCTTTAGAATGCTCCAAGGATGACAAACAGCAAATAATAGGTGATAATTACCTGTTATATCTCTCAAAAGCAAGAACAATTAGTGGGCTAGGATGAAAAGCAAACCTCTCCCACTCAAGACAGTTAATCTCATTCACCCAGTTATCATCTATCTCTCCTTCCCAGTCAATCTCAAATCCATCTTCCCCCACGACATTCTTGATTGGATGTTTCTCAAAATACTCAGATGCTCTAATTCCCCAACCACCATCAGCATCCAATGGCCAATTTGGGTCTTCCTCTTCTACTGCCATCTTCTGTTTCTTTCCTTCTCCTTCTCCAACATCATGTTCATCTTCAAGTTTCTCATTATCATCACCATCATCATCATCATCATCGCTGATTTCAGAATCTATCTTATCATCAACTCTGTCTTTCATTATATTTTCTTTATTCTCTGACACTTCTGAGTTCTGCTGTCGAATTGATGCAAATGTCTGTTCAAGCCTGTCACGTATAAAATCTTCAACTGCAGCTGCTTCACTCCTACGACCACGCCTTGGCTTGCGAGGTTTTATAGTTGGGAAGTTTGTTCCAGGTTTTTCATCTTCCTTATTATTGTCTACAGCTTGAGGACGACGATTTCTCGTTTTAGGTCTATCTTTAGGCTTGGAGGTAGTTTTAGGGTCACATTCTGAATCAGACCTCCTTGAAACAGCAAGACAAGAAAAAGGCTTTATGCCACGTCCAGAATACATGGAAAAAGGTGAGACATATGCCCAATGGTGACAAGCACTTAAAGTATGACTATAAAGATGATTTTGCATAAAATCTGATGAAAATAATGGCAATCTAGGCTCAACATATACTGAACAAAGAGGTGAAAAAGATTTTGGGATTAAAACTGTTTGAAGAAAAAACATCTTTCTCTGATCACAAGAAGAAGTGGATCACCATGAAAATGCAGGAATGTTGTAACTCAAGGGAATACCAAACATATATTAGAAATAAAACAAAATGATGGAAAGGATTATCACTGAATGATTAGGAAGGCTATAATCCATAAACAATTCAATATCAGTTCTACTGCTACCACTAAAAATCCACCTCAACTGCAGTACAGATGATGATTCAGGTCTCTATCCCATCCAGCACATAAAATTCACTCAGTTCCTGATGAAAACAACAACAGTCAGCAAAGAAGCAACTTGGAAAAATAAACTAAAAACACAACAGCTTCAAATCAATTTATGTTACAATATAAGTCCTATACTAAAGACATCAACCCATTAAACTCAATTCTTTATAACAATTTCCTCAGGCAGGTCTCACATCAAAATGATACGAAAAGGAAAACAGCCAATTTTGGCAAAAAACCAGTTCTTTAACAGTTAGTTTGGCAATATCACTCAACTAACAGTTATTACAGCTTAAAAGAGCAAGTGGGTTACATCTAATGAGCACTATTTATCAAATTAAATGGCGAAAAATGCAAAATTTAGAATCAAGAATCAAAATTTACTTCACCTCAAGAAAAACTAGCATGAGAAATGGAAGCCCACTGTAATGGGGTAAACTCTTCCCTGTGGAAAAGCTGGCTCGTAGCTTCTATTTGGTACAGAAATGCTTCAATTCTTCAACTCCTTTTGAACAAACGTTTGAAAGAGACAGAGTGAGTGAGTGAGTGAGCGAGCGAACGAGAGTGAGTGAGTGAGCGAGCGAACGAGTTGAGTGAGTAAGAAGGCGTAGATGAACTCATATCATATGGCAATGGCACTGAGCAAATGCAAAACCCACCAAAACCCCCTTTCTTGTCCTCTTAAGTCTTATCCATTCAAAACGGTGACGTTCTTTCCTCAGCTCCATGGCTTCAAGCGACACCGTTTCATTTTACCAAATTTTACTTGCTACCTTAATTAGAACTGAAGATTTATGTAAATTTTGATTATTGAATTTGTTTTTTATTTATTGGCATGTGTAATAGTTTTGTAACACTTTAATTTTTGAATTTATTTTGTATTTAAGGTTAAATAAATCAAAATAAAAATGTATTTAACGATGAGCCATGACTGTCAAATGATTTGTAATGGTTCCAGAACACACATATGGGCATCATCTATGGTGATTTAATAGCATAAACGAGATCCAACAAATACTTTTAACCATTTCATTTGCAAGCAAACATTGCTGTGGGCTGTGCCATTTATTTTCAACTATATCATTAATACTGCAGAATGCAAAATTTGACATTTATTTCAAGAACAATAGATAATCATATGAGACTTGATCAATTATTGCATCTTGTTTATTGTCTTATGATGCAATCCCTTTTTTTCTCACATTGAAACTAATGCAATTTTTTGTTAGCAGTCATAGGTGCATAAGCAGGTTTTTGGGTCTCCAATGCAGGATCCATATCCTTGAGGGTACTTTTGGTTGCATTCATCCTTGCAAGTTTTCCTGTCTTTGCATGCCCAGCTGGCTATGCACTTATTTAGCTCTCCTGTCCGGCCAAGTCCACCTTGAGCTGCCACAAATCATACAAAACAAGCCAACATGTCACACCCTTGCCAAGAACACATTATAGATGAGGGGAAAAAAATAGTTTAACAATTAAAGATTTATGTAAGTCGTCTCTTAACAATCTACATGCATGTATGCAGAGTTCGAATTCTGCTTTATTTACTCGTTGAACTTAATTTTTGCATAATTTTAAAGAATAAATAACTGTTCACTATTATACAGTTCGTGAATTTATAGATTGTCTGACCTCATTGTTAACTTTTTCTAAAAAAAATAGCATGAAAACTAAGATGAGAGATTGACCTGCTGCCAAGAAGAGGAGAACAAGAAGAAAGCAAGAGCAGAATAGTTTTGCCATCTCTTCACAAATATCTGAATTGCAAAATCCGCCAAGCTAAGTTGTTTGTATAAAAAAGAAAATGTCTGTTTGAGGGTTATTTTGTATGATAATATAAAACTTTCTACAATATTTAAGCATCAGTCCTGTTTCTTTATATATACATACACTATAGCCAATCCAATCTTATAAATTACATATGGGCAGCAAATCCAAGTGGGTATTTTCCCAAAATAAAAAAAAAAAAAAAAAGCAAATCCAAGTGGGTATTCTTTCTAATTAAGTTTTGTGGACTCACATGATAATTAATATATAGGAGATTTGTTGATATCCTCTAGGATTTCACATACCATTTATGGAATATATTTGCACAAAAATAATAACAAATTTCCTCAACCTACCTACTTATGAATACTTTACTAGATTCCTCATAATAATTTCACAAAAATATCATCTCCAATTTGTCACAAATATTAAGCTAATTACTTGACACTAAATATTTTGTACAAAATATTTAAATTGCCTATGGTCAAGGTACATGCACCACCACTCACATAACATTGCATGTAGAACCTGCGGCTTGTGAGTGGTGGTGCATCTATTGGCTATAGCCGATTCAAGTATCCCATCAATTTCATAAATTTAATTAATTAGTCTAAATTAGTTTTTTAGAATTATTTAATTTAGTCTAATTTTTTTAATTAATTCACCTTAAAATTTGTATGCATTAATTAACTAGATCTAATTTATCAAATTTTAAAATATGAAAAACATAAAATAGCAAAAATTGAATTTAAAATTTTATTGTTTTAGAAATTAATATTCCATTTAAAAATAAATATTTAGAATATAGAAAATTTTAATTTTTAAAATTTGTACATAAATTTAAATTAAAATGGTCAATTATTTTTAAAATTAAAAAGTAAAAAATAAGTTCCATCTATTTAAATTTTTAATTACGATTAAATAGTGCTTATATATAATTGATTAATTATGTTGTGGTTTTAAAAATTATTAAATTTAACTTTTAACTTTTAATTTTTAGACTTTTAGATATATAGATATTAAGACATATAAAAAATATGTGAGTAAAAATAAAAGAGTGAGAACATATAAAAGTTTAACTATAAGTAAATCATAAAATATTATCCTTACAATTTTTAATTTTTACAATTTTCAATTTAGTTAATTTAAATCATATATCCACATTAAAGAATTAAAAAATAAAAATATAATTTATTTTTAATTTTTAATTTTTACTAAAAACAAAATAAAATTATTAATTATTTTAAAATTCAAAATTTAAAATTTAAAAATTGAATCATCCATTCAACTTCTCAATTTTTTACTAAAAATCAAATCAAAATTATCAATTATTTTTATTTTTTATTTTTCATTCATTGATATTAAGAGATATAAAAAGTATATTAGTAATAGTAAGAGATGAGAACATTAAAATTTTAAATATATATAAGAAGTAGAGAAAATTAGAAAAAGTTTTTATTTAAAAATTTTTAAAAAATTAATTATTAAAATTATGAGTCTTATATATTTTTAAATGTTATATAAATTGAAAATAATTAGTAATAAATTAATGATTTAACGTACCCACATAGAAAGTGTAGATGATGTATTTTCTTAATTGATGAAATAATAAAATTAAATTTACTAAAATTATTATTTTTAATTAATTAAACAAAAATATTTTATAAATTAGTAATTAGGTTCAATTTATATCAAATTTAAAAATACGTAAGACACATAATTTTAAAAATTAAATTGTTAAAATTTTTTAAATGAAGAATTTCTATAAAAGTTTTTCTCAAATAAGTGAATATATGATTTAAATTTAACTAAATTGAAAATTTTAAAAATTAAAAATTTCAAAAATAATATTTGTTATATACATGAGTACTATTTGATCATAATTAAAAAGTTAAATAGAAGCAACTTAATTTTATAGTTTTTAATTTTAAAAATATCATTTTAATTTAAATTTATGTAAAAATTTTGAAAATTAATTATATTATTCTATATTTTTATTTTTTATTTATTTTTTTACACTGAATATTAATTTCTAAAAAAATAAAAATTTCAAATTCAATTTTTACTAATTCTTGTCTTACATATTATAAAATTTGACAAATTAGAACTAATTAAATTAGTCAATATATAAAAGTTTTGAGGTGAATTAGTTAAAAAAATTATTTTAAACTAAATTAAATTTTTTTGAAAAGCTTATTTGTGCTAATTGCTCATATTTGCCAAGTTGGTGGAATAATTGACTAGAAAGTTAATTTTTGGACTAATTGACCATCACATCTAAATTCAAGGAGCAAATTTACTTTAGCCGGCTATAGGCAAATGTATTCCCTCAATTTTTAACATTCTACTACCAGATATAGATAGAAGTGTAATCAAACCGAGCTTTAGAGTGTTTGGGCTCGGCTCAGCTAAATAAAGGGATGTTCGAGCTCGCGACAAGTTTTACATACAGAGCTCAAGCTCGGCTCGAGTCAAACTCAAGCTTGTTCGCGAACAAGACTCGATTTGTGCTCCTATAACTGCTCGTTTAAAGGCTCGTTTATGAACTCGTTCGAACCTAAAATGGATATAACAATAATACACAGAGAATAAACCTTAAAACATAAAAACAACATTAAATAAGCATATACTAAATAAGTAGCAATGCATGAAAACTATCACAGTCATCCAATGCAAAAATATTACAGTCATCCTCCAATACATAAAGTAAAAAAAGCCAAATATTACAATCGTCCAATGCAATAAATAAAGTAGCAAAGTAATAAAACAAATCTGAAATATCTTGAAGCATGAAGAATAACAGCCCTAGCACTGAAAATAGTAGCCAAAACACTGAAATGAGCAGCCCCTGACATCGAAAACAGCAGCCCCATCACTGAAAACAGCTCAACCAGCTTGAAAAAAACAGCCCCATCAAAAACAACACAAATAACATTTAATATCAGTAACAACAACATATACAACATCAACATCACAAGCAACATTCAATTGCACTAGAACAACACCAAAAACATCAAATTTCAGCAACAACAGGGCCAAGGCAAAAAATTAAGTTACCATAGGCAGCTTTCAATTCTTTCATGAAGATGAAGGTAGCGTAATTTCCTTGAAATCTTCTTGATCCTATGAAAATAGCAAACAATTAGTAAATGTCAAAAAAATAAATATGAAATTGAAAACAAATTATATAATTTGAAATTACTTTTGTTTTTTGCTTTATCCCATAAAAAGCACGTAGCCAATCTTCACCACATAATAGAACTTGAATTGTCTTTGCATCCAAAGATGCATGATATGGATCAATGATTCTACCTCCCGCACTAAAGGCAGACTCTGATGCCACAGTTGTGATTGGAATTGACAAAATATCACAAGCCATCTTTGAAAGCACCCTAAACTTCAAATAATTCATCTTCCACCATTCTAATACATTGAAATTTGAATCATCCTCACAAATATGGACACCTTCTTCTAAATACACATCCAATTCAGACTTCACTTGCTTAACTACTGATTCTACATTTCTTATATAATTATAAAATTCTGCGCTCCTAATTCTTCTTTTGGTACTTGTTCCCGAACTAGAAGCTTCTCTTTGACTTTCACTTTGACCACTTTTCTCAACATGATTTATTCTATGAGCTTCAAGATATTCTCTATAAAGCATGCATAAAGTCTCCCGAACTATAGTGACATGCTCAATACTATCAGCTCTAGAATAAATTTGAGGAAAGCACCATTCAATTAACTGCATCTTATTTCTTGGATCTAACACTGTTGCCATGGATATCAACAAGTTACAGGCACCCCAATACTTGTCAAATTTATCTTTCATCTTCTTTACCATTGATTGCATACAACCATTTTGCTCGTGGTATTTTTCATCCAACAACTTCTTCACATTATAAAGCTCAGGAAGAAATAAATTTGATGTTGGATAATCACTACCTACAACATATTGAAATTACTAAGTTCAAATAGCCAATTTGGAAAACATGCAAAACCAATAAAAGTTAGAAAAAGGAAGAAATAAATTTGATGTTGGATATTCACTACCTACAATATATTGAAATTACTAAATTCAAATAGCCAATATGGAAAAATGCAAAATCAATAAAAGTTAGAAAAGTAGGAAGATATATAGCACCTGAAATGACATGGGTGACTTCATTAAACTCTTCTAGAAATGAGCAAACTTCACCAACTTTCCTCCAATCTTCCTCACTAGGCAAGAACAAGTAATTTGAATCTAGTTGTGCATATCTAGGAAAGACATCCTTAAACTTCAAGGCAGCCGACAACATAAAATAGGTCGCATTCCACCTTGTACAACAATCAAGAACAAGGCTCTTTGAAGGCAATTTCAATTGCTTAACAATTTCCCCAAACATGTTAAGTCGACTTTCTGATTGTGTTACATATTTAACACTTTCACGCACACTCTTAATTATATCTCCAATTTCAGATAAGCCGTCTTGGACTAGGAGATTCAAGACATGTGCACAACACCTAACATGGAACAACTTTCCACCAAGAGCCAAATTATTTTTGTAAGACAGATTATCCTTCAACATCCGGATACCAATGTCATTATAAGATGCATTGTCGACCGTCACTGTCCACACCTTGTCCTCAATTTCCCATTCTACAAAGCATTTGTTCAACACATCACAAATAGTAACTCCAGAATGAGGCGGTGGTATATCAAAAAAATTAAGAGTTCGCTTTTGCAAGTTCCAATCCACATCAACAAAATGGGAAGTGACGACCATATATGATGCCTTTTGGTTGCTTGACTTCCAGATATCAGTTGTCACACTAACTTTGTTTGCTGATTTTAGCAATGTATAAACCTTTTTCTTCTCCACCTCATAACTTGAAAAGCAATCCATCTTTACAGTTGCTCTATTAATCTTTTGATAATGTGGAGATGCAGTTCTCATCAACAAGTTAAACACTTCATACTCCACAAAAAGAAACGGTAACTCATGAACCATGATCATATGAGATAATATCTCTCTGATCTCAGTTTGGTCATATTTAAAATTTTGCACCGAACCTACCGATTCAGACTCTGATATTGTTGTTTTAAGAGTCAATTCCTTTTGTCCTGACAACTTCACTTGCCTCCTCACACAACCTTTGAGGTGTCTCTTGTATTGTGTAATAGTACCACCCTTCATAAGTGCAAAGTGTTGCTTGCAATGAATACATTCAGCTTTTTGGGATTTATCTGGAACCGTCACTATTTTGAATTCAGCCCATACTTTAGACGTGCACTTCCTTTTCTTTGAAGAATAGAGGTTCTTGTCTTCATTATCTTGAACATTGCCAACATTGCCGGATTGAGATGCACCTTCATTGGCCAATTCTACAACTGTTGTACCTTCTTCACCTTTATCATTTTCCACCATTGGACTAGTTTGTGAAGTTTCACTTTGAGTATGAAGATCTGACATTCTGGTTGGTTCAATTTAAATGGTTAGTAAAGTCTAACTAATAAATACGAAGCATCAAAATAAACATTAAACATAACATAAACATTAAACATAAAGCAGCAAAAAATGTTTGTTTCGAACGAATTCTTGACTCAAGGAATCCAAAATAACCTCAAGAAAACTCTATGGACAGTGGCATTAGTATATGGCTTTTTTAAACAGGTGCATAAATTACATCCATATTACGCTTCAAATCACAAAAAAAAAGTGACCACAAAGATAAACAAAATGTGCAAGATGCACACATACAATAATTTCAAGCTCCAATACACCTTGACTGCCTTCTCCAGCTCTTTCAATGTCTTCCAATTATCAGTTTCCCTGGATACAAATTTCAGCTCTGCCTAAGTTACACATCTATTCCTATTTGTAATGACCTCCCAAACTTTTATATGGATTCTAACTCAGACAATGGTCACTTTTGCCTTTCTTGTTCAGTAACTGAGCCATTGAGAAATGTGCATAGTATATGATCGCACCTGTCTTCTTTCACTTAAAAACAACAAAGTATGTGCTTGCAGAAAAAACATAGAAAATATCCAGAGGCCACACATTGCCATATTAGAGGAAGTGCATTTCTGCATCTTAGTTATGAAAATTGTACCATGAAGGTAGAAGATGATACAAAAAAAATCTTTTCCAAGTTTAGAAATTCCTTTCACACAAAAATTTGTACTCAACCAAAGATACATTAAACTGCAGGGGAAAAAAAAAGAGGGCATTACTTTTACACTTCAGCTTATGTCTGGAAGCTGCTTAATGTACAAACATGTTATGATATCTCAATTGTACACCTCTAGGACTTACATTTACATCCAAATGCCAATTCCTTTGACTCAACAAACACTTATCATAGATACCTAGAAGTACAATCACACATTTAGCGACAATGTGTGGGCTTTATAATTATAGAAAAAGCTCCAATGATGATAAACTGTCAAATAATAGGTGATAATTACCTGTTATATCTCTCAAAAGCAAGAATAATTAGTGGGCTGGGATAAAAAGCAAACCTCTCACACTCAAAGACAGTATCTCATTCACCAGTTATCCTCTATCTCTCCTTCCCAGTCAATGTCCAATCCATCTTCCCCCACAACATTCTTGATTGGATGTTTCTTAAAGTACTTAGATGCTCTAATTCCCCAACCAACATCAGCATCCAATGGCCAATATGGGCCTTCCTCTTTTACTGCCATCTTCTGTTTCTTTCCTTTTCCTTCACCAACATTATGTTCATCTTCAAGTTCCTCATTATCATCATCATCGCTAATTTCAGAATCTATCTTATCATCAACTCTGTTTTTCACTATAATTTCTTTATTCTCTAACAATTCTGAGTTCTGCTATCCAATTGATGCAAATGTTTGTTCAAGTGTGTCACATACAAAATCTTTAACTGCAGCTGCTTCAACCCTACAACCACGCCTTGGCTTTCAAGGTTTTATAGTTGGGAAGTTTGTTCCAGGTTTTTTTATCTTCCTGTTTATCATCTACAGCTTGTGGACAACAATTTCTCATTTTAGGTCTATCTTTAGGCTTGGAGGTAGTTTTAGGGTCACATTCTGAATCAGACGTCCTTGAAGTTGAAACAGCAAGACAAGAAAAAGGCTTTATGCCTCGTCCACAATACATGGAAGAAGGTGAGACATATTCCAATGGTAACAAGCACTTAAAGTATGACTACAAAGACGATTTCACATAAAATCTGATGAAAATAATGGAAACTAGACTCAATACATACTGAACAAAGAGGTGAAAAGGATTTTGGGATTAAAACTGTTTGAAGGAAAGACATCTTTCCGTGGTCACAAGAAGAAGTGGATCAGCATGAAAATGCAGGAATGTTGTAACCCAAGGGAATACCAAACTATATTAGCAATAAAACAAAATGATGGAAAGGATTATCACAGAATGATATAACCCATAAGCAATTTAATACCTGTATCCACTTCAACTGCATTACAGATAATGATTCAGGTCTCTATTCCATCCAGCGCACATAAGACTCACTCGGTTCCTGATGAAAACAACAACAGTCAGCAACGAAACAACAATGAAAAAAAAAAAACAAAACAAAACAAAAACCACATCAGCTTCAAAGTCCTAAACTAAAGACATCACCCCATTAAACTCATTTCTGTATAACAATTTCCCCAGCTAGGTCTCACAGCAAAATGATACTAAAAGGAAACAGCCAATTTTGGCATGAACCCAGTTATTTAACAGTTAGTTTGGCAATGTCACTCAACTAACAGAGATTACAACTTGAAGGAGCAAGTGGGTTACATCTATTTAGCACTATTTATCAAATTTTTTTTTTTTTTGAACTGGAGCACTATTTATCAAATTAAATGACGAGAAATGCACTAAAGGTGCAAAATTTAGAACCAAGAATCAAAATTTACCTCACCTCAAGAAACACTAGCATGGGAAATGGAAGCCCAGTGCAAAGATGTAAACTTTTCCTTATGAAAATTTTGGCTGACAGCTTTTATATGGTACAAAATGGTTTATTTCTTCAAGTCTGTTGGAAAGGAACAGAGTGAGTGAGTATTTGAGCGAGTTGGTTGAGTGAGTAAGAAGACGTAGATTCATTTGGCCCACTGAGCAAATACAAAACCCACCAAAAACCCTTTCCATCTCCTCTTGTCCTATCAAAACGGTGACGTTCTTGCCGCAGCTCCATGGCTTCAAAGCGACACCATTTCGTTTTACCAAGTTTTACTTGTTACCTTTAATTAGAAAATGTATGTAAATTTTGATTATTGAATTTGTAACACTTTAATTTTTTAATTCATTTTGTATTTAAAGTTAAATAATCAAAATAAACAGACATTTTAATGTTGCTCAAAACATGGAAGGATAATATACTTTGAATCATTGGATTTAGATAGATTCCCATTATAATTGTCAAAAAAAAAAATTAAAGTTCAAATTTATTTATAATTTTTCTTTTTTTTTTTTTGAGAAAATAATTTTTCTTTTTTAAACAATATTTATCAATAAATTTTTTAATTTATTATATTTATAAGGAAAAACCACATGTCATTGGCTATACAAGATTAGATTGTAATGGTCCCCAAAAGATTTCACATTTTTTCCTATAGAATCTCTTGCTTTTTCATTTACTTTTATTATTATTATTATTTTTGTAAATGGTATTTGAGGCTTTACCACATCTATTCTTTTATCCACAATTTCTCCACATTTTAGCATTTTTCAAAAGATCAAATATACTTTTTAAAGTTGAAAAGAATAATATATATAATAGCATATACAGATTTGAAAATCCGACTTTTTATTTTTTGGTTTTTTCATTGATGTGACGAGAAATTTTGTTGCGAATAATAAAATGCTTGGGATAAAATTGTTTGTATATTATTAATTAAATATTGTAGAATACAATTTGAAAATTTTGATATGCCTAAACTTTTTTTTTTTTGAAATGAGAATTATAATTGTTTTGACATTAATGTTGTGTGCTTTAGGCAATATTACATAACGTTATTGCATTTTAGTAATTAATTACATAATAAAATATAATTTTAAAAAGTAAAATTACTGTAGTAGCATGTATTTGCATTATAGATATTTTACTAAATAATATTGAAAGTCTTGATTAATTAATCTTTTTCACATTGTGTTTGGGTATGAAAAATAGAAAATGAGTTTCTCTATCCACTAATATTTTAATAAAGTTTACCGCTTTAATAATGAGTGTGTTATAAGATAAAGAACTACTTCTGATCTCGAATTCATATATCTCATATTATTTGACATCAAATGAATTTTTTAAAAAAATAAAACTCAAAATTCAAGATTTAACATATCACCCACTTGTAAAAACCAATTTGTGTATTATCAAAAAAAAAATTGTGTAGTAATTTAAATTATTTTTAATATATTAAATTTTTCATGATTAACTTTCAAAGTAAACTTATTTACAATTGTATATATTAAGTAATTTAAAATAAAATAAATTTCATCAATTAATTAAAAAAACAATTCAGAATTGTTGTTTCCTACCTGACCTTTGCTTGTTTTTGAACGTTTGGTACATATCATCAGAATTGTGTTTATAATATAAAATTATCTTTGTACTTGTATTATATGCATGTATATTCTAATATATATATATATATTTTTAACAAATATTCTAATATATGATTCCTTTTCATAAATAAAGCACCCATATAATTAATAAGACCTGAAAGCTATTGGCAAACTAACTTTCTTTTTTTTTTTTAAGAAAAATAATTCTATTGATTCAAACTAGCAATATATTGATAGAAACACAGATATGTATTCGTTAAAAATCAACAACACCCAGGTTAATAGCATAATAAATCGGCTCAAAGGCTACAAATTTGATAATACTATATAACTAGAATACCTATGACTCAAGTTCTGTAACATACTGACGATCATAATATGATTCGTTGTCTCTGTTTTATCGAATATACTTTGTATGTCTGAATCGTCCACACAAAGAAAAAGCCGCAATAAGACGGAAAATAAAACGTCGTAACAAGACGACGACAATCAAACGTCGCAACAAGACGACGAAATCACAAAAAATAAAATAAAACCTAAATTTATGTAGAATAATCACTTATTTAAAAAATAAATTGATAAAAAGATGTGTAGATGGGTAATTTTAGGTTAATAATGACCAAAAAACACCCTTCCTTGCTTAAGGAAGATGAACGATTAGAAAAGAAAAAAAGTGAAAGTTGAGAGAAAAAGAGGAGACTATGATTTCTTCTACCTAATAGTTAAATTTACAACATTTATAGTACATATATATTGGCTACCTATTCCCATTCTGTTTTTTGGAAACGCATGTGGAATCTCAGAATTCCTCCTGAGTTCAAGTCTCTAGTTTGGCGAGCCTGCTCTAATGTGCTCCAAACTCTTGACAATTTACTTAAACGCAGAGCAGATGTGGTGAATATTTGTCCTTTATGTCATGGATGTGGAGAATCTGTGATTCATGTTTTTCTTACCTGCCCTAGAGTTCGGCATTGCTAGGTCTCTTTTCCAGTTAATTTGGACAGGTTAGCAAACAATTCCCTGTTGAACTTTTTGTCTTCTTTATTTTCTGCCATTTCATTGGACGAGTGTGGTCTGGTGGTGGCTCTTTTTTGGCATATTTGGAATTCCAAAAATTCCTTAATCTGGGAGGGTACTCAATTTCAACCTATGGCTATTGTTCGTAATGCTTTTTCGGCTGTCCAACGTTGGCAGCAAGCTCAAAGTGTTGTCAATGCCCCTGGTAGTTTGGATCAGCCGAGGATTTAGGTCATAAGGTGGTGTTGCCCTTCTGCGAATCGTCTCAAGTGCAATGTAGATGCAGCTATTTTTGCTCAGTTGCGCAAAGTTGGCTTTGGGTGTATCCTTAGTAATTCTGAAGGGAATTTTATTGGCGCTTATAGTAAAAGTGTTGATAGTAGTAATTTGTGCCCTCTGTTGGCAGAAGCCTATGGCGTTAGGGAAGCTCTTTCCTGGTTAAAAGATCTGGCAGTTCAGAATGTGGACTTGGAGTCCGACTCCTTGCTGGTGGTTAACGCATTAAAGTCTAAAGCTGCAGATTTATCCCCTTTTGGTTTAGTTGTATTTGATTGTTGTTCAATTCTTAATGAGATGATGAATTGTAAAATCTCTTATGTCAGTAGGTCAACGAATCAAGCGGCTCATAGTCTAGCTCGAGCCTCCGGTTCCATGTCTGATCTTCAAATTTGGGGTCCTAGTATTCCCCAAAATTTAGTTGATGTTATTCAGTTTGATGCTCAGTAACATATCCTTCTTCCAGTTTCAAAAAAAAAAAACTTAAATAACGTGGTTGAAAAAAATAAACTTAAATTACTTTCCATACATGGGTTGTTTTTTTACAATTTTTTTTAGAAGTGGCATTTATTAAATCTTAATTATGGGTGTTAAACACTAAAATTCTACAAATGTGATCCTAACCATAAAAACAACGTAAAAATTTAATATTTAATGTAGCCACATATCGAATCTTGAATCATATTCCAATTGCCTCTTAAAAATAGTAACTAACGTTTAATTTTTCATTAATAAAAAAGTTTTTTTTTTTTTTATATATCAATTAACTAAATCATTCTAAGTATAAAATCAGATTGAGAATAAACTTTTAGATAATTTACTAATAATCCTTTGAAATTTGTTCTAATTTATTAGTTTATCCTTACATTTTTAAAAGTCAATTAAATACTCTTTTATGTTCTCTCCTATGTTGTTTAAAAAAAAAATTAAATACTCTGTTATGTTTAATTTTTTTAACTGTTTTCTCCTTCCACTAATATAATACTTCCTCAAGTTTACAATAATAATATCAAAACTATAGGATATTTAGTTAGTGGAAGAAAAATAATCAACAAAATCAAATTTAAAAAAATATATATTAATTAATTTTTGAAAATATAAAAATAAATTGGCTTATTTAGCCAAATTTTAAAGGTGATCATAATTTACCATAAATTTTTTCAGTGCTAAAAGAGTGAGATTTATTTGCTTTTTTATTTAAAAAAAAATCTCCTATCCAATTCATAAATTCACTTTGTCACTTTTATTTATACTCTATAAAAACAAAAAAACAAACAAACAAACAAATTATGATAGGGTCATTTTACCTTCAAAATTTTAACCTAAAAGGTTACTCGAAATATTATAATTTTCTTTACACCACGATCCTATTAGGTTATAGATGTCGTGCCTATAAACTAATCTTCCAAAGCAAAAATAAACATAAAAAAGGAGTAATAAATAGGATTGACCTATAAAATTAAAATGATTTTTATAATTTAATTATTTTAAGTAATAAATTAAAATTTTGGTGAGCATTAAACCATAATAATAGATTGTTATTATCATTATTATTATTATTATTATATAAAAATCAATTAAGTAGATAAAATATGAATATCGACATGTATTATTGAGAATTCAAATTAACGGTAAATCAGTTTTTTTTTATATTGAAATTAATACACTATTCATAATTTTTTGACTTTAGAATTTCTATTGGATAATTTATTATTTTTGTTCACTAACTCCTTACATAGTTTATTTTAAAAATTATCACACTATTTTTATGATTAAGTGATGATACCATAATTAGTAAATAGAAATGGAGATGAATGTATGCATGAATTCTCGTACATGAATAAATTATTAATCATCATTTCCAAAAAAAATAAATAAATAAATTATTAATCATCAAATTTAATGAAAATACCATTCTAGAATAGAAAGCCAAGGATTAAATTGGACCCTTAACTATACTTTAAAGTTAATATTGAACTTTAATTTTATTTTTTTTTTGTCATCATAATAGAAACTTTTTTTTTTAAAATTGGATCATATTAGATCTTATCTTAAAAAATTCTTACAATTAAGTCATATAAGTCAAATAAATTTTAATTTTAATTTTAATTTTAATGATTAAGTAATGAAAAATTATTTAGATTAATAAATAAAATTGTAAGTTTTTTTAAAATTATATATGTATCACCTAATTATAAAAGTTTTAAAAATTAATCCTATATAATAATTTTTAGAAAAAAAAATTGAATTTTTTTAATTTTTAAAAATTTTCAGACTTAAAATTTTTTAAAAACTTTAGAATCAAGTGATATACATATGAAAAATTCATCAAATTTATTTTATAATTTAATTTTTATAGTTCAATAATAAAATTCTATTCATCAATTTAATTTTAATAGTTGACTAACTAAAAATTATATAAGTTAATGACTAAAAATTATTTAAGTTAATGGTGATGAGCATATATATATATATTGTAGACACCCTCGATTTGAGGCCCGCAACGAAAGCCCGGTGAGGAGAAAGTTCGTATCTCGAATGCAAGAAGAGTCCTAAATCTTCTTAGAATATATTCGAAAGCTTGAATCCAACCTGAATCTTTCAAGCTTAGCCAAAAACACTTGATCCAATACCAAGCCCATAACCTTCAAGCCCAACCCAGACCTTTTGGGCCTTTGGCCTAGAGCAGGCTTGGGTGAAGAGGCGAAGAGGCGCCGCCTCATCACACCTGTCCCTTGCAGCAATAAATGTTATTTATTGCTGCATTTAACTCAAAAATCCACCACATTTCTCTTCTCTCTGCGTTTTTGAATGAAAACAAAGACTTTTAAGGCAAAAACCAGCTGGAAAGAGGGAGCAATGATGAGAAATACTTAGTAGAGATTAAACCTAGATTTTTGGAAAATTAAAGAGAGAGAATGAGAGAGGTTTAAATAGAGTTTAGGCCCGATATTTAAAAAAAAGAGAAGGCTTATTCAAAAAAAAAAAGAAGAAAGAGAGGGGAGAAAAACGTTCTTAAGGAAAAAGAAGAGAAAAACAAGAAAAAAAAAACAAAAGGAAAAGAGAAGAGAAGGAGAAATTTAAGCTTAAGGAGCCTAGTTCTTAAGAAGGAAGAGGACTTCTTGCATTCATATCATTAAACAACCTCTGAGGGTTGAGTTAGGAGCTCCAGAAGTTCTTCATTCAGTGAGAATTCTCATTTTCAAGCTTTAAACTCTTTATTTCATGTAAAAATCATAAATTGTTTGATTTTGGTTTATTTTGAGTATCTTGTTGCTTATTTGGAAAGCATGATTGCTTGAACATGTGAATTTTTAAGTTTTAAGTTCCTGGTTTACGCTTGTTTGCATGTATATTTGAATTGCTCAGAATTTAAGAAAGTATGTAGTTTTTAAGTTGCAGTACCCTGTTGAGGAGGCAACGCCTCTTGATAGAGGTGATCGCCTTATCGTTGAGGCGATCGCCTCTCCACCAAAGTTCAACATAACTCTGCTTCACTCTAGTATATATTCAGTATGTTTCACATATCTAATACACGTATTATGTGTAGTATTTAGTCTTTCATGTATTTGTCACATGCTTGACTTGTTTGAATGACGATTTGCCTTAATGACTAATCCATGCTCATATGGATATTCATGTTTACTTTCATGTAAATATGATGTGAATTATTATGTGAACGTATATTGTTTATTTTGATATGAATCTAACAGTATTTGTTGTAGGTTCTTTAATGATTTATTAATCATTTTTTATCAGTATATTAATTAGTTCTTGAGAGTTTTATTGGGGTAATGTAATAATTGTAAAAAGAATTGTAATCCTTAATCCTTTCCCCCATTTGTATTGAATGAATGATTGTAATATTCTTTTCATTTATTTGTTCAAATTGCCAAGGTAATAAGCAAGCAAATGGGACTAATGTGCAAAGTAGGTAAATTGTAAAAGTAAAAGTGTGTGCAATCAACATTAATAAGGAAATAATTTGATAACTAAAGGTAATAAAGTATGAAACACAAACGGAGGTCGATAGCAAGGTTGGGTGAGCATTCAAATGCTCATACCCAGTTTCCGAACCCGATCTTTGAAGACGGCTTCTGGGTACCTCCGTGGAACCTAGTTGCTGTAAGTGTGTCCCGGTTTTCATCTGGGTGGCGACTCCATCTCCAATAATGGGCCTCAAGCCCATCTTTATATTTCCTAGCAGGCCCTGAGCTTGCACAGTGCCATGGTCGCCAACACTTAGGCATGTGCTAAACCCCGCCGCCTATAGTGGCGACTCCACTAGGGATAGAGAAACTGATTCCTGTGTTTTGTAAATTATCATCCTTGGTTATTAAGATATTTCCTTTGCATATTATTGCATTCACTACACATGATCACACGGTGATGGTCTATACTTCGCTACCTGTGTTTTATTCAAACATGGTGGTGGAATATCGCCTATTACCACTCACAGCATGTACTTATCCACGTCGCACAGACCCTTGAGTGGGGAGACGTAATAGAGGTATATAGCTGTGGGAGCCGTAACTTATTACCCTTGACTCAGCTCATGTAATTGACTTAGCAATTTCCACTAAGATTTTCCAGATGCATGTGTATTATGCCTTATAACAATCCTTGCAATAAAGCCCAAGCCCATTTTACAAATGGACCATGTCAGAATTGGGCCTTTTATGCCCACTAAGCCCATTAAAATGGACTTTGGCTTTATTCAAAGGGTTTGTTACTTGTTTGTTTGCATCGTTCTTGAGAGTTTTTTTATATACAACGGTTTTGCTATCCCTTGTTGATAATCAAAACCCGGCCAAAAATCCTAGGAAAAGGAACTCACCATTGAATACGTGCGTGGAAGAAATAAGGGTGGAGATACCATTTGAAGAGCTTTATCCTGTGTTATATGTTATTTGTAAATAGAACATTTATTTATTCTTTAAAGAGCTTGCATATCATGCATACACGCCATGCATGTTTCTGATCAAGAATGATTGCAGATATAGATTCACATCAATCAACCGCTTGGACCCGCTCCAACACTGGTCGATTAATCAAAAGTTTTTATCCAAAGCAGTTCAAGGCAGAAATGGCCAAACAAACTAGAACAATCATACGAGAAATGATGGCAGAAATGAATTCAGCTAGACAAGAGCCACCTGCACCTGCACTTGCACTTGCATCTGCACCAGCACCTACACCTGCACCTCCACTACAACCTTTTGATCTAGATACTGAGAATCTGGGAAGGCGAGTGATCAAAGATGATCAAGAGACATTGTTGGCAATTCCCATAATAAAACCATATGTGAATCCAAGTACTTCAGAGAATCCAGAAAAGCCAGATTGGGCTAAGGACCTTGTTAAGTCCATGGCTCAAATGCAGTTGATGATGAAGGTGAAAGGAATAGATGCCCTAATGAATTATTCTGATATGAGTTTGGGTGAAGACGATGATCTACTACCCTGAAAATTCAGATTTCCTAACATGAAAAAGTTCACTGGTGTGGAAGATCCTCATTTGCATTTTAAGCAGTATGCTACTCACATGAGGACAACCAGTCTGAACAAGGCACAGATAGTCCAACAATTTCCCTTGTCTCTTGAGTGAGCACCTATCAGGTGGTACTATTCCTTGGAATCCAGAATCCAAGCTGATTGGGAAGAGTTGTGTGCAGTATTTGTTAAGTATTACAATCTCAACATTCAGATGGAGGCATCGTTGATTGATTTATAGAATATCAAGCAAAGATTCAATGAGCCTTTTGCTGACTTCTTAATTAGATGGAGAGCCAAGATTGCACAGATGAAACACTGACCTTCAGAGAATGACCAGCTTATGATAGCAATGGAGTGGTGTGTACTCCCACTTTCCAAAAAGCTTAAAGATATGGGAATCCAGAATTTTGAAGAACTGTACAGGTTTGGGGTACAGAGAGAATCAGATCTGGCATAGGAAAGAAAGTCTTTCAGTAGAAGATCCTCAGGTAGAGAAGGAACCGGATCCAGTAGTGGAGTTGGATCAAGTAGCAACATGCAAATCAATGCGGTTCAACAACCTAGAAGGTTTTCCAATCTAAGGAGACCTCTCTCCAAGGTTCTAGAAAAACTGATTGAGAATAATCTACTCCGACCTCTACCCCAGAGACCTCCATTCCCAAACTCCGACCCTAAAGTTTATTGTAAATATCACCAAAACATCAGCCATGATACCAATAATTGCACCCGCCTGAAGCATGAAATTTAAGACCTGATCGATGCAGGCAAAATCACTGACCCTAAGAATAAAAAGCCAAACATAAGAAACAACCCATTACCCAACTATCGAAGCATGCCACCACCTAATCAATCCATTCTTACCATAAACACCGGTTTAACTGAGGAGCAAGTTCTAAATTCCTTTGTTAATGCCACACCTGCACCGTTAAAACCAGAACCATAATGTTTGAATCTGGGAGAACCTGAGGACGTCAGTGTGAATGTCTTGGATATCTAGAGCTCCTCTGATGAAGAAAGGGAAGCGATTGATTTATGGAAAAGTGAGGGAGAGAAAAAGGCTCAATCAGTCGAAAAGCTCAAGAAGAAAGAATCCAAGTCCGATAAGTCTGAAGAGAAGAAAGAGAACTCCAAGGAGGAATCAGAAGAAGAGTTGAAGGAGTTAAAGAAAGCTGAAGAAGCTGATGAAGCCAAGAGAGTAAGAAAGACTCTCGCTAGCATTTGGAAGATGCTGATGCACTCCAAAGCCCATAGGGAAGTGCTAGTAATGGCTCTGGACCATAAGATGGTCCCCTTAACTCATACCCCCAAACAATTAGTTGAATCATTGACTGAAAGTCCTCAAGGAACTGTGATGTTCACAGATGATGACTTGCCACTGGAAGGGAGAGATCACCTCAAACCCCTGTTCATTAAAGCCGAAGTCAAAGGGAAGCTGACATGCTGTGTAATGGTAGGCAACGGTTCTACCATCAATGTTTGCCCTTCAAAAATATTACCTAAGTTGGGGCTTACAGTAGCTGACTTAAAGTCATCGGATGTGATCATCAAGGCATATGACGATACCAGGAGGCCTGTTGAAGGAACTTTCAGGGCATTAGTCAAGACAGAACCATTGGAGGTTTAGGTCAACCTTCATGTAATTGATATTCCTATGAATTTTGCTATCCTTTTGGGAAGACCATGGTTTCATTCATTGGGAGGTGTGCCATCTACCGTCCATCAGAAGATCAAATTCCCACATGAGGGAAAGGTGGTCACAATCTCAACCGATACCGAGGCCGCCATTGATGCATTGAAAATGGCTCCTCAGGAGATCCCATTGAGTCCAAGTTTCGAAGTTTGTGTGATATATGAAGATGAGCTCAGTGCTAAGATCATGAGAATGATGAAGAATCAGAACATCGTGCCCGGAATGGGGTTGGGAAAGGATCAGCAAGGCCCGCCTGGGTTTATTGAGACTAAGCCAGTATTCATGAAGCATGGGATAGGATATCCTGAGACAAATGAGCCAGCAGAGGGGAGTAAGGCCAGAGCTAAATCTGAGAGGAAAAAGCTGGGAAAGAACAAGCCCAAAGCTGAACTAGTGGTCAAGCCATTGTGGGAGACGTTTGTGAAAGAGGGCACTTACGACCCATATCAGGGAGCTCCTGAACCACTGATGATCGCTGATAAGTTTATTCCTGGTTTTGAGATCTTTGCTGAACATTTGGATAGAACCAGTGAAGCTGCTGAGAAAGAGCCAATAGTGAAGGAGCTAGTCTCATTCCCTGAGTTGGAAGAGGGCATCTCTGCAACGGAGCTAAAGGCCACTACCGATCAAATGGAAGAACTTAATTTCGAGTCTTTTGTTTTTGACTCCATTGTAGATGTTTTCTATGATGACCTTAATATCTATCTGGCAAATTTGTTTAACAATGATGATCCTTTCTTCTCTAAAATAAATGTATTAGAGTCTGAGTTTGCTTACTTGTGTGATATTTTTCCTAATGGTTATTCTGTGTGTGATGATCATTTCATGCATATGTTTGACACTAATTCAGTGTAAACTGAATCATTTAATTTAGGCACATGCGATAATCCAAAGAATATATTTCTTGCTTCTGATTTAACTCCTGATGAGAGAGAGAAAATAAAAGAAGTAATTAAAAGAAGATAGAAAGTATTCGCTTGGGGTTATGAGGACATGCCAGGGATCAATAAAGAAATCGCAGAGCATGCAATCCCGACATATCCACACATCACACCAATAAAGCAGAAGAAGAGGCGATTGAGGCCGGAATGGGCTTTCTTGATCAAAGAAGAAGTCAAAAAACAGTTAAAGGTGAAGTTCTTGGAGGTAGTCGATGACATCTAGTGGTTGGCGAACATCGTGCCAGTTCCTAAGAAAGACGGAAGGGTCAGGATGTGCGTGGATTACAGAGATCTGAATAAAGCCTTTCCTAAAGACGACTTTCCCTTGCCACATATCGATACTCTGGTTGACAGTGCGGCTTCCAGTGCCATATATTCATTTATGGATGGCTTCTCGGGGTATAACCAGATCATGATGGCAGTGATTGACAAGCTAAAAACTTCATTCACCACTGAATGGGGTGTTTACTGTTACTTAGTCATGCCATTTAGATTAAAGAATACAGGAGCTACCTATCAGAGGATGGCTACCACTCTGTTGCATGACATGGTCCACAAGGAGATTGAAGTATATGTGGACAACATGATGGTAAAGTCTCCGACGCGAGAAGGACATTTCGAGGCTCTTGACAAGTTCCTGGCCAGGGCTTAAAAGTACAACCTCATGTTGAATCCAAAGAAATGTATTTTTAGGGTGACTTCCGGAAAGTTACTGAGACACATCGTCAGTCAAAAGGGAATAGAGGTGGATCCCGACAAGGTCAAAGCAATCAGAGAAATGCTTGCACAGAAGACTGAGAGAGAGGTTCGAGGGTTCATCGGGTGATTACAGTACATCAGGAGGTTCATCGCCAAGTTGACTATGATCTGTAAGCCAATCTTCAAGCTTCTGAAGAAGAATCAGCTAATCATCTGGGATGAAAAGTGTCAGCAAGGGTTTGAAACTATCAAGAGCTACTTGATGAATCCTCCAGTTCTATAGCCTCCAAGGTCGGGCAAACTATTGATCCTCTATCTAGCAATCGAGAAAGAGGCAATGGGTGCGATGTTGGCCTAGGAAGATAATGGAAAGGTCGAGCACGCGATGTATTATTTGAGCAAGAAACTTCTTCCCTACGAGTCCAACTATAGTCTCGTGAAGAAGACATATTTAGCTTTGATTTGGGCTACAAAGAAGCTTCGACACTACTTCCAATCTTACAGGATTCAAGCAGTCTCCAAACACAATCCTCTAAGATATCTCCAGCAAACTCCATCCCTCACAGGGAAATTAGCCCGATGGTTAGTTTTGCTCACTAAATTTGACATTAACCATGTAGCAAAGAAAGTAGTCAAAGGAAGAGCCGTGGCAGACTTTCAAGCTCAGAATCCAGTCAATGATGAACAAGAATGAGAATTGGAGTTTCCGGATAAGCATCTAGGGGCAATAAAAATCCAGACACGGATAATGTACTTTGATGGGGCTGTTAACAGCAAAGGAGCTGGTATCAGCGTAATTCTAATATCACCAAAAGGAGAAATGATCCCGATGGTGAAAAGATTAGAATTCAAAGCTACCAACAATCAAGCAGAGTACGAAGCTTGCATCTATGGTCTGGAAGCACTCAGAAGCATGGGGGCAGAAGAGGTCATGGTATACAGAGATTCTATGCTAGTAGTGAAACAGATCTCCAACCAATGGGAGGTGAGAGAGGATAAACTCAAACTGTATTAGGACTATTCAACTACTATCCTTTTATCTTTCATCTAGTGCGAATTTGTGCATTTGCCACGAGAAGAAAACTAAATGGCGGATGCTTTGGCCACTCTAGCTTCGACGTGGGAAGGAGGGGAGCAGATCGTGGTTAAACCTATTGTTCTTGTTAAGTCCAAAATTCCTTGCTATGAAGAGATAAGGGTGATGCCAGTTGACTCTACAGAGAAGTCGTGGTTCTATAACTTACAACAATACTTAGAAACGGGGCGGTTTCCCGAAGATGCTGATAGGAAAGAGAGGATGTCTCTCAGGATGTTGTCTCGATAATTCATCAGCCATAATAGAATGCTATATAAGAGGGCACTGACAGGAGTACATCTGAGGTGTGTTGACAAAAATAAAGCTCAAAGGCTTATGGAAGTAATCCACGAAGGAGTATGTGGTCTGCATATGAATGGAACAGTTTTAGCCAAAAAGATAGCACATCAAGGCTACTTTTGGTTAACAATGGAAACGGATTACGTAAAATTCATGAGGAGATGTCATAATTGCCAAGCATACGGCGATGTCAGTCATCTACCATCCATGGAACTTCAAGGATTACTTCTCCGTGGCCATTTACAACGTGGGGAATCGACATCATAGGGGAGATAAGGCAGAATGCGTCCAACGGTCATCGTTACATTGTGGTGGCCATTGATTACTTCTCTAAATAGGTTGAGGCAGAATCGTATGTCACCGTCGGATCAAAACAGATGGCGAGGTTCATTGAAAAGAACATAATCTACAGATACGGGTTGCTTCATCATATAGTTAGTGATAATGGTGTTCAGTTTCGAGTAGAGACAGCAGCTTTGTTAAAAGAGCATAAGATTGAGCTTCATAGGTCATCTCCGTATCGACCTCAAGCTAATGGAGCTGTGGAAGCCGCAAACAAGAATGTGAAGAGGATTTTAGCTAAAATGCTAGAAAATTACAAAGATTAGGCCTATTACCTGCAGTTTGCTTTATGGGGATATAGGACCACTGCCAGAACTTCAACTGGAGTTACTCCTCATTCTTTAGTTTATGGATGTGAGGCAGTATTATCAGTAGAAGTCGAGATCCAGTCGTTGAAAGTCCTCCTAGTGTGATATCCCACATCGGTTGAAAGGGAGAACGAAGCATGCCTTATAAGGCTGTGGATACCCTTCCCTTGTAGACGCGTTTTAAAACCTTACGCTCCTGGTTGCAATTGGAGCTGGCCTGTACGGGCAAAGCAGACAATATCTCAAGCGAGTGGTCTGGGGCTGTTATAATGGTATCAGAGCCTAAGGACCTGGGCCGTTGTGCTAGCGTTGACGCTGGGCCCTAAGGGGGGTGGATTGTGATATCCCACATCGGTTGGAAGGGAGAACGAAGCATGCCTTATAAGGCTGTGGATACCCTTCCCTTGTAGATGCGTTCCAAAACTGTGCGCTCCGGGTTGCAGTTGGAGCTGGCCTATGCGGGCAAAGCAGACAATATCTCAAGCGGGTGGTGTGGGGCTGTTACAATACGACCCGAACCTAAAGGTCTGTGACCCCTAGAATCAAAGATCCCTGAGTATCAGTGGGTGGAGAGTCGGCTAGCACAGTTGACCTTGCTGGATGAAAGGAGACTGAAAGCTATGTATCACTCCTAGTTGTACCAGAAGAGGATAGTTCGGGCTTATAACAAGAAGATTAAGCCTGGGAAAGTCAAAGAGGGTGACTTGGTTTTGAAGCTGACTAGGCCGTTAATGACTGATCCAAGAGGGAAATGCAAGTCAAACTGGGAAGGGCCATATCTGGTAAAGAAGCTATTTTCCAAGGGTACTACCATTATTTCTGATCTGGAAAGGAATGAATTCAAAGAGCCCATCAACCTAGACAAACTGAAGCGGTACTTTTTATGAAGTCTCGCAAGGGAGAAAACCTCAAAAACGGGGCTGCCTAGGCAAAAGTTAGAGACAGAAAAATAAAAAATTAAAAAGTCCTGCTGGATTGAAAACCTTGAAAGAGGCGATCCAGGAAAAAATAAAGGACATGTAAAAGAGGAGAGAGAGTGAAAAATAGTTAGTTGGAAAACTTGCAAGAGCAAGCCAATTAACGACAGGAGATATGTAAGAAGCAAAATGTATTCTCACTTTGTGCTTAATTTAAATGGAATGGATTGCCTTTGTTATTATCAAACGTTGCATTGAATGCTTTATTACACACTGCTTAACCAAAAGGAAATTCCATTCAACAAAAAGCAAATAAAGGCTAAATTACATAAACTAATCATATCTTTTTTTCTTCTGAACACCTTGAGCACTCGATGTTTGCAACTACCTTGTTCTTCTAATGATAATGAAATCATCTATTTCCGTTTATTGCATTTGAACCCATGCTTTGTATTGGTTGTTAGTGGATGGATCTCCATTGTAGTCGATGTTCCTCTGAATGATCCTCTGAGGCCAAGTCACGGTTAGGTTATCCAAGAAGTTCTGAGTAAGAGACCCCGACTCAAACTCGTGCACAAGCTCTGGAATCAATTGCTTCTGTTCGTACTGCCTATAAAGCCTTGTAGGATTGTAGAAGGTAGTAAAATGTAGACTAGCCACTGGAACGTAGTAAGTATAAGATCGAATGGTTATATGTTACAATCTCCACCATGGGTACATCCACTGAATCAAGGTATCAGGGAAAGTGGCCAGCCAACTCTGAATGTCTTCTGGGATAGGATGAAGTTGCCGGGTGCGACAATGCTTAGCCCTATAACCTACAATATCTCTAGGAGGTTCCAGCAATCTCAGCTTCTCATGAAACCATGCCTATGTAGATTATGGATACGAATGATGAAAAATGAACAAAAATGGCAGAATGAGGAATAAATGAAGAAAAGATGGAAGAGAACTAACCTCCAGCAACAAAGGACTTCTAAAGAATCATCTTGTTTCTGTAAAATTATCTAAGCCAACGATTGTTTCAGCTAGGACAAGTGGAAAGGGGTTCAGACCCCTTTCGAGGATGTGAAGAATCTTTGGGTCGCAATTGCCTGAAGGAGATACAAGCAGGAATTGAGCCATCATCCGGGACCAATGCACCCCCTTGTTGTCTACAATGACTACTACCTCCAGAAGAGTGTTGGTTAAGATCTCAAAATTGAAAATGTGATAGAGAGAGAATTGGGGAGCAAGGTTAAACATCTTGGCTATTTGAAGTTGAATAGAATGAACATCTAGGACTCCGAGAGGAGGGATTGTGATCTGACAGGTAGAATCTAGTTGACAGCCCAGAATAGCTTCGAACTCCTCAAGCAGGGGGCATAGTTCGACCGTGTTGAACCTCAAGATGTGTTTCTGAGGATCCTAAAACTGAGCAAAAACGTGCAAAAATGAGAAGTTGATCCTCCTTGCATGCATGGATTGAAAAATGGATAGGTGAAATGGCTCTAACCTTACCTAAGATTCGCCATCCAAGCTTTTCAGTACTGTTTGCAGCTGTTTTAGGTTTCTTTCAGTCATGGTTAGAAGTTTGGGATGCAGTTCAGAGAGAAAAAAACTCAAGAATTCGGAAATGAGGAAGTTAGGGATTTTAAGAAGAAATTAGGGATTTTATAGCTACAGACAAATGCCATAGAGGCGTTCACCTCATCGATGAGGTGTCACCTCTACGTGATAAGGTGATTCTCCATTGCTCTTCACAAAGAGGCGATGCGCCTATGAAGAGCCGATGCCTCCCCAGCAGTGATATGATGTACCTGTTTCTACGTTTGCAAAGGAACTTATGTTGTGTATGCGAGATTTAATTGTAAAAACAACAAATGTTCATGAGTAAAATGCCTTAATTGTTTCAAGAGCAATAAAAATGTTATACTTTCATCATTCAGTGCAAAATATGAAAAAGAACTAAAGCAAATAATCTGTTCAAACAAAAGAATGATAACAGTTCAAAAGCAAGAATAGTTCTAAGCTAAAGGAATATAAGATGAGCGTCTACTTATCATCCTCAGACTCATCCTCCTCCTATTCTTCATCTGAGGAATCATCCCCCTCATCCTCGCTATCCTCTCCACCAATAGTAGCCTCCTCACCAGCAGGAGCAGTGGTCTCCTCTCTAGCAGTCTCAGTGCCCTCCTCCTCACTGCTAGTCTCGTCCTCAACATGGAAAGTAGCCAGCTGATGCTCAAGCAGTGTCACTCTAGCCTGGCTAGTCTCAAGCTCATCCTATCAACATGCAGTAGAAAAGTAAAAAACCATAAAGGCATGCATACATATAGAGATAGGTGATGTATATTACCTTCCATAGCTTAGTGTGTTGACCATGAAGTCCCGCTGAGCCTCAATCAGGCGATACATGTACTTTGCCTGCTGACGGGGTACCTGTAGTCATTTATTGTTAAAATTAACCCTGTGTTGAGCTGAATGTGAAAACAGATTACAAAAGGAGGAAAGTTATATGTGTAGAGGCCTTTAAGAAGAAGATAGGCTCAACCATCATGTCCGGTGTCACGAATTGACGAGATAGCTCCCCCGAAGGCAACCAGCATTGAACCATCAAGTCTGGAGGAGCAACGAGCATGCCAGCAATCATCTGTGAACCCGAACTGGAGCTAGCAACATCAGCAGTAGGTGGTGCCCTAGCAAAAGTGCCCTCATGATGAGGTGAAATGCGAGGACGTTGAGATGGCCTCTCCTGTATAGTGGGTCTGGGTCTGGTAGGTGGTGCTCTAAGTGGGGCCTACAAAACAAACCAAATTAGAAAACAGTTATTTGAAGATTAAAGAGCAAAGTCAAGTGCCGAATGAAATGGGTTACCTGGGATATGGATCCTGGAAGAGGAACTCTCTGCAGTATATGAGTCTGCGTAAAGTCCATATAGCGAGACTTCCTCCTCTCACAGTAGTCATCACCATCATAACCTTCAGCATCTTGATCCAACTCATCTCCCTCCAGCAGATGTCCCCAAAAGATCTCACGAGGAGGAGGGAAAGGTGGTAGTCTCCTGCGAGTGCCCCCACGCCAACCTCGGATCCTCTCATCCAGGTACCAGACCCTACAGTCGGGTCCTCAAAGTAGTACCCTCTTCCGAATCAGAGGGATAGAATGAATCATGGCTGGAGTCCATTCGGTCTGAGGACCCCACAAATTTGGGCATAACTGCAGAAAGCGAACAGATAAGTCGGATAAATTTGAATTGTCATTCATATCACTGATTGTAATCATATTGCAAGTATCATACCTCATCAAGAGTCAAAGTGTTCAGCCACTCTCTATGGATCTAAACATGAGCTACGGGCCTCCTCCAGGCGCGACTAGCACCCTACCTCCCCATAGCTGGAAAAGGAGCGTCACGGACGTTGACTAGTCCAGTGACTAACTCTAGCTCTAGAGCCCAATCCTGCAAAAGAAATCAAAATTGGGGACAAATCATGACTATGATACCCAAAAAAGAAATTAAATAAAAGAGAGGGAGAGAACAGTACCAAAACAGCATGCCAGAATCCACAAAAACGCCTAGCTCCTCGCACAATCTCATCCATGCTCTTATACAGAAAGGCAAGAGCATAGCTACCCCAGTCATAAGTGGCCACCAGATCTAGATCTCTCAGTAGTGGTAGGAAGATCAAGTCTATCGAGCTGCTTGTGTCCGTGAAAAGGGTAGTACCCAACAAATATACCAGGAATGCTCTCACCACCTGGTCAACAGCTCGAGGAGTAATGGCAGCCGCTATCCTCTCCCGTGTGTAATGACTCTTAATAGAGTCAATCTTGATCGTATGGGTCCTTTTCATGTCCAGGACCATACCCAGCAGCCACTCCACATACTCAAGATGATCAAGGGATATCCAGTGTAGACTAGCATCAAACGAAATTGAATCCCCATCGCATGGAATCCCTGTCACGATGGCAAACGACACGGGGTCAAAGGTGAACTCACCAAATGGAAGGTGGAATGTATGGGTGGTGTCGGACCACCTCTCTAAGGAGTGCAGAGGCTGGTAGTCAGTCCTCCCCTGAGTATCCGAGAGAGCTAGAATGAAATCGGAGAATCCAGTGTCGTGAATGCGAGCTCTAATCTCCTCTGAAAAGTTGTCATACCAAATTCGGGTACCACTGAAGTTCCCAGCACCTTTAAAAGTGTGGGAATCGAGCTATTGAATGAACAGGGAGTTGAATTATTAGTTTTGCACAATTGAAATATAAATTTTTCTAAGTCTCTGTCGAAGAGACGATCATCTCTGTGAGAAGAGGCGATCGCCCCTTCGAAGAGGCGTTGCCTCTTCTCTATAAGGCGATTGCCCCCTGAGGTTGCATGTTATTGCCATAGAGGCGATCGCCTCAATGAAGAGGCGACGCCTCTTCAGATCGATAATCTGACAGTTCATATTCAAATTTCATAATTTCTTACATTTAATTGATTTTTCTTTCGGTTAAATCATTAAACATGCATTCCTAATCATAACCTGATATTTTCTAACCCTATTTGCAGGAAAAAAGCAAGTAAATTGGTTACTAACCTCTCCGGTAGCCAGTCTGCACAAGTGTGATCGCATGTCCGCGAGAAGAGGGATGTCGTCACCAATGCTCAGTCCGAAACATCACAGAGGATGTACTGGAGGTGTGACCCGATCCTAAATACATAAATCTAGCGTCCGTGCGGCATCCATAGTGAAGAAAGAGTTGAAAAACAAAAGAAAGTTTGAGAGAAAAGAAAAGAAAGAGAATTGGAAAGAAAAGTGATTTGAAAAGTGAAAAGGAAGTTTATATAGGCAGGTCAAAGGGTGAATCTGGAAAACTTGCAGAAAAAGAAAAGGAAGGGAAGGGCGAAGCCCATCAGCCAAAAGAAAGGTGGCCCATCAAATAGGCCTTCCCAAAAAAAACAAAAAAAAAAGAAAAAATTTTCCAAAAATGTGAAAAATCACTACTTAATTTTTCGGGTGTAACCCGAACTCCACATGAAGAATCAGAATTTAATTGATCGAAGCATCAGTTCATATGTTTATTTAAAGCGTCCGATCGGGTTTGAATCCCCAAAGTGCGCGTTGTTGAGAAGCATCTAGTTAGGTTTGAATCCCCGAAGTACGCGTTGTTAGAGAAGCATCTGGTCGGGTTTGAATCCCTGAAGTGCGTGTCATTGAGAAGCATATGGTCAGGTTTGAATCCCCGAAGTGCGTATTACTAAGGAGTGTCTGGTCGGGTTTGAATCCTCGAAGTGTATCTTCTTTGCTTTCCCCAAGGAGTACCTGGTCGGGTTTAAATCCCCAAAGTGCACATCCTCTACTGAGTGAAGATCGAGCCATGCTCGGGAATCACGTCAACTTATAATGAGTAACTGATCGGGCCAGGAAAACCCAAGGACCATGGTTACGTTTCAAAGTCGAGGTCTGCGTCAGAAAGGCTCAGGACTCGCACCATCTTTTCTACTGAGTGAAGATCGGGCCATGCTTGGGAATCACGTAAACTTATAATCAGTAACTGATCGGGTCAAGAAAACCTGAGGAATACAGTTACGTTTCAAGTAAAGATCTGCGTCTGCAAGACTCAGGACTCGTATCATCTTTTCTACTGAGTGAAGATCAGGCCAAGCTCGGGATTTACGTCCAATGTATAATGAGTGGTTGATCAGGCCAGGAAAATCTGAGCATCACAGTCACGTTTTAAGTCAAAGTTCGACCTTTTGGGTTTGAATTCCTGAAACTGAGGGCCCAAGCGAAGCTTGCAGGTCAGGTACGTCATTCTCACTATTCATATGCATGTTGCTTTTTCAAAAAATTGATTTCATAAATCCATTTTTTGAAAAACCAAGGGGATAAACTGTAGACACCTTCGGTTTTAGCCCGCAACGAAAGCCCGATGATGAGATAGTCCGAATTTCGAATGCAAGAAGAGTTCGAGATCTTCTTAGAATAGATTCGAAAGCTTAAACCTAACCCGAACCCTTCAAACCAAGCCTAAAACACATGGCCCAGACCTAATCCAAAGCGTTAAGCCCATTAGCCCAAAGCCTAGACTATGCCTGGGTGAAGAGGCGATCACCTCAATGAAGAGGCGTCGCCTCTTCACACCTATCCCCTGTAGCAATAAATGCTATTTATTGTTGCATTTAACACCAAAAATGGACCCAGCTACCTCTCCTCTGCTAATTTGGACGAAATAGAAGACTTTTAAGGTAAAATTAGCTGGAAAAGAGGAAGTAATGATGAATAATACTAGGTGGGAAATGGACTTGGATTTTTGGGAAATTGGAGAGAGAAAAAGGGAGAGGCTTAAGCTGATATTTTTAAAGGGACTTGGCCATTATTCAGAGAGAAGAAATAAGAGAGAAAAGAGAGGAAAATGTTCTGATGAGAAAAGGAAGAAAAACAAAGAGAAAACTAGGGGAAAGAAGAAAGAAAGTAGATTTTCAAGCTTTAGGAGTCTAATCCTTTGAAGAAGAAGGAGTCCTCTTGCATTCAAACTATCAAATAAAGCTCTGAGAGCTAAGTTAGAAGCTATAAACGTTCCTCAATCAGTGAGAATTCTTATTTTTAAGCTTTGAAGTCCTTATCTCATATAAAAGCATAAATTGTTTGAATCTTGGTTTATTTTTAGTATTTGTTATTTATTGGATGTTTTATTGAAGCATGATCGCCTGAATATGTGAATTATTGAGTGTTAAGACCCTGGTTTACGTTAATTTGCATGAGTATTTTGTTGTTTATCATTTAAGAAACTTGAAGTTTTTGTGCTGCTTTGAGCAGCTGAAGAGACGACGCCTCTTTGAAGAGGCGCCACCTCTTCGTAGAGGCGATCGCCTCCTAGTTAGAGCATGAGGTAACTTTGTTCTGCTTCAATATATTTTTCGTATATTATCCGTATATGCTGCTTGTTGTTTTCAACATTGTGTGTAATTATTATAATACTAACTTGTTATATTGATTGATCCATGTTTATATGAATATACATGACTAATTTCATGCAATTATGACTTCAATTATTTTGTGGATATATTGTTTATCTTGAAATGAAACTAACCGTATTTGCTATAGGTTCTTAGTGATTTCTTAATCACTATGTAACTAGTGGTTTAATTAGTTCTTGAGAGGTAGAATTTGAGTAATTATTGTAATAATTGTACAAATCATTATAATCCTTAATCCCTTCCCCCATTTGTTTTGAATAAATGTTTGTAATATTCATTTCATTTATTTGTTTAAATACCAATGTAATAAGCAAACAAACAGGATTAATGTGCAAAGTCGATAAAACAATAAAACCGGAAGCGTGTGCAACCATCATTAATAAGGAAATAATTTAATAATCAAAGGTAATAAAGTATAAAACACAAACGGAGGCCAACCGCAAGGTTGGGTGGGCATTCCAAGCCTATACCCAGTTTCCGAACCCGATGTCTGAAGACGGCTTCTGGGTACCTCCGTAGAATCTAATTGCTGCAAATGTGTCCCGGTTTTCATCCAGGTGGTGACTCCATCTCCCATCTTTGTATTTCCTAGCAGGCCTTGAGCTTGCACAGTGCCGTGGTCGCCAACACTTGGGCGCGCGCTAAACCCCGCCGCCTACAAATAGCAAGGTTAAAAATATTTAATGAATTTTTTCAAATAAAGAAAGAAATAATGAACATAAATTACATCTGAGTGAAATCAAAAAATAATAATACATCCCCTTTGATCCCAAATAAAATTTAGAGCAATTTGAC
>CATIWK010285777.1:0-14341 GCA_949634005.1 Mallotus japonicus
TCATGAATGTATTATGCCTAATTTAATTTAATATTTGTTGTCATTATATTTTTTTCAATTTATTCATATTTATATTGATCCAATAGTATATTAAAGAAAATTATTTGAATATGAATGATTTTTTAATAATTTTCTTTAATATTTTATGATAAATAGGATCAAAATTGGATGGGAACATTCAATGTGCACAATCCATTTCACTCATTTTAATACCTATAAAAAGGGCTATGTAACTGAAAGGAAGTGTGAAAGGGTATGATAATGTTGGTGCTATACACACTTAGCATATTAACTATGGCATGTGGGGTGTGCTGATAGACCAACCTACCTCCATCAAATTTATGAATTTTAGGCAAAGTAAAATATTATTTGCATGTTAATTAATGATTAGTACTTTAACTACTTAATTATTTTATGTTAAATTTATAGGGGTCTTTATTCTAATTCTTATTGGTTTGAAAAGTGGTTAAGCTTTTAACTACAAAGTAACAAAGGTCCAATTCCATATATATATTAACAAATGAGAGAATTCTATTTGCCGTCATTTTTTTAACTGATTGAAATGGTTTACTTTTTAACTGGGAGACTGTAATTTGATATTAAATATATAATCTATTGATATTGTGAAAAAAAAATTATCATTTGCTCACTTAATCTTTTATATATATACACCGTTATATATTATTTAATATTATTGTTGATAATATTTTGAGATTAAATTTATTGACATGTACTTGTGTATTAAATTTTCTTTTAAAAAACTACATATTTATAAGTACTTGTTGCAATATCAAAATGAACATATTAAAAGTATTGAAATACATATATATATATATATATATATATTTGATTAAATGCACAAAGTAATGCACTACTACAAATGCAGAAGAAAAGGCCTCCATTTCAATTTTCAACAGAAGACACCGACAGAAGCATCAAAGTGTCGGTGTGTATTTTTTAAAAAAAAATTAGAGTAGTTTTTTTTAAAAAAAAAATTAAAGTCAATATTGATTTTTTAATCTAAAACGCCTGTACCATTGTTAGAATCGTACGATTCGAGTCGATTTTGATGTGAATTTATGGATAAATTGAAAAAGTATGAGAATTGATGTTGAATTGTATAAATTGATAGTAAATCGTAAAAATAGTTATAAATTTATAATTCTCACCTATTCTAATCTATTAAATAAAAAGAATCTTATTTGAGAAACTATACAATTAGAGGATAAAAAAAGTCATGCTTTTTTAATTAAAAATACTTAAAGATTAAAATTTTAAAATAAAAATACAAACCTAACTTTATTCTTCCTTTTTCACATTATGCTAATATGTTTCATGAATTTAATGAGATTGACAAATATAATTAACTTCATCAATTTTTTTATAATTCTTCTTTTATTTTGTTCTTTTAATTTGGAAGATTAGCAATATTGATTTAAGTTTTTATTCTTTCTTTCATTGATTTGTTTCTTTAATTGTAGTTATTTGCTTCAACTTTGATATGATTTTTATGGAGTATAAGAACCAGTTGTATATTCATAGTATTAGCTTTTATATTTGACTTTTTTTTAGTTAAAGATATACATGATGGCCATTGGAAATTCTATTATTTATATTATATTTAATGTATTATATTATTGAAAAATTTTAGTAATAAGTATTATCAAGTAATATATATTAAAATTAAGTAATACTTTTTATATGAAATATTTTATTTTTAATTAATATTATTAATATAGACTGAATCTTACGATTCGACTCAATTCTCGATTTATAAATTAAAGATTTCGATTCTTGATTTGAATTTCGATTTGACCCACTAAATTTTGATTATTAATCTATTTCAATACAGATAGAATTATAAAGATGATAAATATTTTTTTTAGTTTTAATAGAAATGGTTAATATGTTAGTCTTGTTAGTATAGGAGAAGGGGAGAGCATCATCGAGGTTACTTTGACAAAATAACATGCGCTACACTAAATAAGGGGTGGCAAGATGATAAATATTTTTTAACAATTAATTTAATACGATTACATTAATCACGACTCAAATTCAAAATATTATTTAAGTGAAAATAGTTGATTTAAAATCTCAATAATTTTTAAAACAGTTAAATGTCAATATCAATTTGCAAAAGAAAAAAAAAGAATGTTATTATTTCAAAAAAAAAAAAATACATTGCTTAACAACCTAAACCAACTGATTTAATAAAAAAAATAAAAAATAAAAAAGGACAAATAAGTAGGCAAGTTAGGGGTACATTTATTAAGTAATGAAACTAACTCATATTTTCAACTGTCCATTGTCTTTATAAACCAATCTCATCCTGTCTTCACTTTCATACCAACTTCAACTCTCACTGCCCATCATTTGCCTGCCCTCTACATGCAACAAACCAATTAAGTTTACACAGTGATCAATGGCATTCCCACCCTCTCTTTTAATGTTATTCTTCTTGCTGCTTCTAGCTCCAAGCTACATTTCCTCTTCACCAGTTCAAGATCCTGAATTAGTAGTAGACGAAGTACACAAGTACATTTCTTTTCTTTTTGTTTAATGCACGCATTATACTATAACAGTTTGAGGGTAAACAAAAAAAAAATGTAACATGTTTTGTGTTTGATTTTCTTGTTTCAGGAGCATCAATGCATCGAGAAGAAACTTGGGTTTTCTCTCTTGTGGAACAGGAAATCCTATTGATGATTGTTGGAGGTGTGACCCCAATTGGGAGAAGAACAGGCAAAGATTAGCTGACTGTGCAATTGGATTTGGTAAACATGCCATTGGTGGTAGAGATGGTAAGATTTATGTTGTTACAGAATCAGGCAATGATGACCCTGTTAATCCAAAGCCTGGAACTTTAAGATATGCTGTTATACAAGATGAGCCTTTGTGGATAATTTTTGCTCGTGACATGGTGATCAAGTTAAAAGAAGAGTTGATCATGAACTCTTTCAAGACAATTGATGGAAGAGGAGCTAGTGTGCATATTGCTGGTGGTCCATGTATCACCATACAATATGTTACTAACATTATAATTCATGGTATAAATATTCATGATTGTAAGAGAGGAGGAAATGCTAATGTGAGGGACTCTCCTGGTCATTATGGGTGGAGAACTATATCAGATGGTGATGGTGTGTCAATCTTTGGAGGGAGCCATGTGTGGGTTGATCATTGCTCATTATCTAATTGTAATGATGGGTTGATTGATGCTATTCATGGTTCTACCGCTATTACTATCTCTAACAATTACATGACCCATCATAACAAGGTTATGTTATTGGGTCACAGTGATAGCTACACTCAAGACAAGAACATGCAGGTCACCATTGCCTTTAACCATTTTGGAGAAGGGCTTGTTCAGAGGATGCCAAGGTAAAATCTTGTACACTGGATCACCATCACTACACTTTTTAATTTGAAGTGAACCCTTTTTTATTTAATGTGTTTTGCTGACATTTGCAGATGTAGACATGGATATTTTCATGTGGTGAACAATGACTATACACATTGGGAAATGTATGCAATTGGTGGCAGTGCTAATCCAACAATAAATAGCCAAGGCAACAGATTTCTTGCCCCCAATGATAGATTTAATAAAGAGGTAAGAATCATTTATTCCTTCGACTGGTCCAATTGGGATTTAAATTTAAAATTTTAAACCACTAAATCAATGGAAATAGTCCACAATATTATTATGTAACATATGATAAAACAAAGGCTTCCTAAATTTCAGGTGACAAAACATGAGGATGCACCACAGAGTGAGTGGAAGCATTGGAACTGGAGGTCTGAAGGAGATATGATGCTAAATGATGCATTTTTTACTCCATCTGGTTTTGGAGCTTCTTCTAGTTATGCCAGAGCATCTAGCTTAGGTGCAAGACCATCTTCTCTAGTGAGTTCAATTACAGCAGGAGCAGGTACACTTGTGTGCAAGAAGGGTTCACGTTGCTGATTTAATTAGTGGCTTTGCAACAGAAGCCCAATATTGATTAGCAAGAATGGTCAAGAATCAAGAAAAGGGTAATGGCAAAAGAAAGGAAAAAAAAAAGTTAAACAATAAAGCCAATTGTAGTCCCATGAGTAGCTCAAGTGGTAAAAGGTGTGGACATCCTGTTGGAGAGATCAAGGATCGAACCGCCCACCTCCCCTATCTCCCCTTGTGGTGTTGAGATTTAACCACTTGATCTAGTTGTTTAAAAAAAAAATAAAGTCAATTGTAATTAATTACAAGGGAATTAGGGTTTATCTTCTTATATAATATATTACTAATTTTGTTTAATCTTGACATTGATGGTTATTTATAACCTTAAAATCTGGGTATATAAGACAGACCATCATGTACATCTAAATTAAGGATATGAGACAGAATCTTATAAGAAAATCATTATTATAGTTCATGGTATGTTAGTGTGATTTTTACATGTAAAAGGGAAAAAAATGCTGTGATCCTGCAATGGTCCTTATTGGTGATTACACCTACAATGAAACTATGCATTCGGCCATTGCAATATACATCAATCTTTCTTTATTAGCACATGGGTGGTACGATCAAGAGTGGATTGAAATTTGAAAGAAATGAAAAAGTTTGAAAGGAAATGCCTATGGCATCGGCAATAAATGGGACCATTTTTTTCGTATGTGTAAGTGATTACAACTACAGGTTCTTGTCTGTTTGACAAAGTTGCAATGGCATCATCTAATGATACAAATCGTCCTGGTTCTGAAGAATAGGGTAATTTTCCTGTCCGACCATTTACTCATCACAGTAGCTACACATGCTCCCGTTATTAAAGCTCCTGTCTCCCATAACTCCTCTCCTGTTGCCATAAATGGCACTAACCATCCCAATCCAGAATAGAACTAGAAGTCGGTAGAGGTGAAAATAACTATTTTTTTTTTTTAGATATCGTTCTTTGTATCTATATTACACATTTTTACGTCTAATTGTTTTGATCACTTACAGTTCAAAAAAAAAAGCACAGAGAAATGGTACCACTTCTGCTGTTATATAAGCAATCATGAATGTTTATATAACAGGCAGATGAATTAACTTGTATCGTGGTCGATCACCAGCTGCATGAAAGACACGAGGGACCTGAAGGTATGCTGCCATTACCAATATGCCTTTTTTTGAACTACATTGGGAGAGTAGGAAAGGGCCGAGCCCACTCCCCAAGCACCTGAATGGTGCCTACTGCCTAGCGCCATTGCACCTGAATCTGCTTTAATTACCAACAATGTACTGAGAAATGGCATTACCAGCAGCAATGTACTTGAAAAAGTGGCATTGCCTTAACTCTCGAACCTAATTACGAACCAAAATTATTGCTTGCATTATTTAACCATATGACATGAACTGCCCCGAATACCAGGCCACCTCCACTTCTTCCTCGATAGGCACCCCATACCAAAAATCAGTAAATACAAGCTTCTGGTCCAATCTGTTGAATGTGGACCACATTGTATGTGCACAAGGTAGACCGTCTGAACTATAAAGGGGGCAAAAAATGGCTGTAGTCCATAAATGCAGAAGGGTAACACAAATCAGCAAACAGATCAACTACACAAGTTTTTCCATAATCCAATATTCAATGAAGGCCAATCCAAAATTTGTAAACTAAAAAAAAAAAAAAGCTCCCATCAACAGAGTCATCATGCCATAGTGGCCAACAATGTATTTTGAGTTTCGCTGTTGGTAATGCAGCAATAGAACAAACATAGCACATCAATACTCAGAAGGAGAGATGACATCGTCAATTTTTAATATCATTTTGACAACTTGTGTTGCGAGCAAGATCTGCTGTTGCTTTCCTATCAGAGTCTCAAAGACATATTGTTCGCGCATGTCATTTGTACCAACATCATTACAATCTATTCCACAGTGTGGATTGTTCTCCTGCATTTTAATATTCAAATTAGAATTATGCTAAGCCATCACAGACCAGTGGACAACTCAAAAAGAACAGTATTCGCAAAAGAGGCAATTAGAAATAACCAGCAAAGCTAAAATTGGTCATCATATCCCATTTACCTTAATTTGCTGAGATTTAACAGCAGAAAGTGTTTCAATCGTTTGGAGACCACTATTTTCTGCAAGCGCCATTGGGATAGCATCTAAAGCATCAGCAAATGCCCTAATGGCATACTGCAGATAAGAAAGAAAAGAACCAAATGCCATTAGTGTTTAACCAAAAACAGAAACCTTGAGGAAGAAAAAAAAAAAGGAAAGAATGAACAAGTAAAACTGTACCTGTTCAACTCCCGGATATCTATCAGCAGCAGCCTCCACAGCAATTGAGCAAGAAATCTCAGCTGAGCCACCACCATATACAATAGAATTATTGCGAATGAGATTCCTGGCCACACAGAGCGAATCATGGATGCTACGCTTTGTCTCTTCTATCATCATTTTGTTACCTGATGCATCAGCAAGAAGCAGAAAATTGTATGAGATCAACAAATTAACTCTAGGCTTTCATGTCTCTTTCTAGCTCTTATTTCAATTTATTCAACAATAACATAGCATTTCAAATGTTGTTTTCAATGCTACCAAAATTACAATATCATCTCAAATATTGTTTTTAACGCTACCGAATTACCTAAACATCTAGTTAGAGGCAACATGGACTATCCAAAAAATGTGGTTCCACATTTAAAGATTCAACCAGGTTACACACATGCAAAGTTGTGTGCATTCATATGTCGGGCACATACATAATAAATAAGCAACTTAAATAAAAAAATTATTTACAATATCCAGATTCTACCAACATGAATGAAATCTGACAAAATAACAACATAATTTGGAATGGTATCTCGACACATCATCAATCACTATTATCTCATAAACTAAAGTTAAACCAAGTCAATTGCAAGAAAAATTGGAAAGGAAAATATATATCTACCTCCACGAATAAATATGGTAACAGCTCTTGAATTTGCACAGTGTTCAATGTATAGCATTCTATCTTTTGTTGTCCCAAAAGACTTTTCTCGAACCAAACCAGCCTGTGAAGGAGAGCAAGAAGGAAAATAAAAGATTGATGAGACAATTAAGATCAACATGCAGCATGAATCAAGTAGAGTTCAACATAGAAACTGCATAGAAAGAATGGCATCGATGGTTTCAAGTTCTTTCTTAAAAACCACTTCAAATATATAAATAATTAAATAAATACATAAAAGAATATGAAGGAAACCTTAATTGAAATATAAAAGAGGTCATAGTTAACATATGATGATAAGCACATACAGAATTTGTTTTTTAAATCAAAATACAGAAAAGAAAAAAAGGGAGGAAGGTAATAAGAAAAAATTACCTTTCCAAGCTTCTCAGATGTCAACTCCTGGAAACGTGGGACTATCCTTCCACCTACAAAGCAAGAATGAAGGTACCATCATTTAGCTGAAAACCCACTAAAAGCACAGTGAGCTAAACTAAAAGCACCATCAAAAGAAATAAGCAGATGATATAAGAGTGCTGCGAAGCTGAATTAATAAACACCTGTTGCAATTGCGATGAGCTCTAACTCTACACCACCAACCCATCTCACTGCAGGCAAGTTCCTGTGCATCAATAAATGATTTGCCTCATCATCAAACCCCCATTGACAGATGACCAAGGTAGCACCAATATCCTGCACATAAATTTCAAGGAAAGGAAGAAATGTGAACAGGATCAATGAATAGCAAATGACTGTCCTAGCAGTTACAGAAACATTGAATAAAATAAGTTTCCCTATTGTCAACTGAACTCAATTAAGCCTTTCCAATAATCAAGGCAATAAAAACAGAACTTTCACATTGATAACAAATAACAAGCAGATAGCAATTTGAAACTCAGCAACAATTCTTGGCGCTGTAGTGGTGGGAAAACCAACCTTGCATTTCTGAACCATGTCATCAAAATACTGCTGCTCTTGCTTACGTAAAGTCTCAAACTTTTCCACAGTATCAATATCCACCTTATGTTTAGTCTTTGGCTTTGGTGGTTCAAAGGGGCAAGTCAGGATAGCAATTTTAGCATCTTCAATTCGTTTCGGCATCTGTGGATGGCTCATATCCTTGTCAACTACAATTCCATAAATTAATTCAGTGTCTTCCAACTTGCCTCCTACTTTTCCCTCAACTTTTATCAAATCCAAATTAACATCCTTCCTCTCTAAATCTGCAACAGCAAGAACTGCTTTAACAGAAATCTCGGCCAAATTGCGCTTGCATCGGTTCACACTGCAAAATAAAAAAATTAAGTTTTAAATTCATGATGCAAGACATGAAAGATGGTTACACATTCAAATGTCATTTGCTATTTCCCATACACCAATTTAAAAGTCACGGCACCATTTTGATGTAAAAGAGCTCCGAGACAAACAACATTAAAGATCCTCAATTATACTTTAAAATGAAATCCTCAATAAAGATGTCAAAAAAGCACTTTATTTTAAACAACCTGAAGTCAAATATACACTAGCACTGTCCCTTCTACCTGCAAGAAATGCAATAACAGGTGCAAAAACTAAGAACTGCCTGTTAACAAAAAAACTGAACAAACTTTTCATATACGAAATCAAATGTTCATAGGCATTGAGTTAGCCCATTCAAATCTAAGTACAATTTTGGTACGCAATTAGTAACACTCCAGAAAAACATTAGAAATACAAACAAGGAATTTTAGATCATACGGTTAGCTCTATGATTACATCATGAGACACCTGCTAAATATCCAAAAACGTGTGTATAAACACTAAAAGAAACAAGTATGCATGAATTTTAATGTACCAGAACATTAAACAGAGCACTGCACAAAGTAGCCATAGTGGACTAAGAATGACTAATTGGCATAGCATTGAATCACGTTAAGTGTGTTTCCAGGTCAATGCAAACTCACATCTTTGAGGAAAGAGTAGTCATGCAAGTTTGAACCAAGGGCTCTATGTTATTCAGTTCAAAATCAAACTTCTCTGCTATGCGCTCCAAATGTTCAACAGCTATTCTAGAAGCCATCTCATAACCCTCGGCTACACGAATAGGATGGATTCCACGTTCCAATAATTTCTCAGCCTGTTCCAAAAGTGCTCCAGCCATGACAACAACACCAGTTGTTCCATCACCAATTTCATAATCCTGACTCCGTGAGAGTTCAACCATTAGCTTGGCAATCTGATTGTCCACATCCATCTGCTCCAATATCGTAGCTCCATCATTTGCTGTCAAAATAAACAAATAAATAAATCAAACACATAATATCAGCAGCGCAAGCCCTAAAAACACAATCAATCTCACCAATCCACACAGACTTCACTTCCTACACCAAAATGCAGCAAAATGCCAAAGCATCCATATGAAATGTTGCAAGCGAGCAATTTAATTCTTACAAAAATCACATCTATTTTTGCAGCATGGTTTCATTTCTTTAACAACCAAATGGAATTCAATTGAATTATTTTCCAAACACTATGATTAATTCTGGTATCTTTAAATCAGACATCTCAACCTAAGCATACAGATCTATCAACTAAACCACCAAAAAAACCCTAAACCCTAGCTACACATTAAAAAAATTACAAGATCAAAAAGAAATAAAACATTAGAATCTACTTTCAAAAAGAAAAAACATTAGAATCTGATACTTCACTTGATGAAAGCGAGTGAAAGGAGAGTATTTCACTTACTGATAGTGACGTCGCCGTCAGGACTCTGAAGCATCTTGTCCATGCCTTTAGGACCAAGAGAAGTACGGAGAATACGGGCCACGGCTTTACCGGAGGAAATGTTAGCCTTTTGAGCATCGATACCTCTTAATCGAGTCTTTGCCTCTTGTTCTTTTAGTATTATAAATGGCCGACCGTACTCGTCGAAGGCTAACGCCATATCCACTGATTGATTATGCGCCTTCTCTTCTCCTTCTTCTTCTTAAGTTTAATCTTTGCAACTACAAAAATGAATTTGAAAGAATATTCAGATAAATGAAAATGGCGGAAGAGTATAGAAGTTAGTAGCAGCAGTGTTATAGTGGATGAATCGCTCTCTCACTCGCTTTTCTCTGAGTTTTCAAAGCCCTAACTCGGCGCCCTTTAAAATCTTCTGTGGGCTGGGCTTTAGAAAGAGATCGTTCTTTCTAAATCCCACGGGCCCAATAATTTTCTCAATGTTATATAATTTTTTTGAGTTGGTTGAAGTGATTTTTTCCGTAACGAGAAAGTAAAAACGAGGGGAGATAGTTCGAATCCTACTCTTATGTTTAGAAATTGAATTAAATTTAATTTTTAGTGAAAAGTCTTGGATAATAAGGCTTTCAAAACAAAATAAGGTTTCAAACATGAAAATGTTAATATGGATGTACACGTATATAAATATGCATTGAATTGAGATGGTTCCAATATTTGAATTATAGATTCATAAATATTTGATTTAATAATTATTAGAATTAGATGAAATGAAAAAAGGTAAATATAAGCATAGACTAACTTAGATAATGATGGTAAAAACAGTTTTTGTTTTAACTTTACATTTGTTTTGAAAGTATATTTGTAATCATTTATAATAAAGAAAAAGAATCATATCATCATATTCCAATTAATTTAAAAATTAAATTTATATTAATGAAAATATGTAAAATAACATAACACATAATTCTCACTTTAAAATTAGTTATTATGTCAGTGATGTTTAGTTTAATGGCTAAATTTTTACAGTATCATTCTAGAAATTTGAGTTCAAATCCTCTATCGTAGTCGGTAATTACAAAGAAAAAAATAGTTATTATAAAAATCAATAAATCATATTTGATTTAGGTTTTAAAGAAGTTAATTTTTTTTTTTGGTCACCAATAATGATCACTAAAATTAAACTTGCAAATCAGTTACATCCTGTGATAACAGGTGTTTGAGAGCTACTGGAACATTACTCCATCTATCCCAATTACATAAAAGGAAATCGTTTCTTGATAGCCAATCTGCTACTCTATTAGCTTCTTTTTTGATGTGAGAAATCTGGACTTCATCTCGTCCTATCTGCCTTAAGGTGTGTTTGGTATGAATGTGGAATTCCTTTGCAATTCCAAATATTATGTGTTTGGTTTAAATGAATAACTTATAGAATTCATTTGCAATTCCATATATTTAAATTTGTGGAATTCATTATGATTAGATGAAATTCTAATGAAATGATTGAAATTTGCAAATGAATTTCACAAATTTTAAAGCTACATCTCTAAAATGACTAAAATAACCTCATTATTTATATTTTTTCTTATTTTTCTCTCCTCCTATTATTTTTTTCCTTTCCACTTTTTTTTATTTTCTCTTTTTTCTTTCATTTTTTATTTATATTTTCTCATTGATTTTTTCTTTATTTATTTTAGTTTCTCCTTATTTCTCCCTCCTTTTTCATTTTTCTTTTTTTTCTTTTTATTTAAAAGGGTATTTTTAACCAAAATTAAAATTAACTTTAATTCTAGATTTATACCAAACACAATATAACATAATATGAAATTCATTTGAAATAAATTTCACAAACTATTCATTTGTACCAAACACACTTCATTAATAAAAATTCATTTGCAAATGAAATTCATTTGAAATTCATTTCCAAATAAAATGAATTCTTTAGTGGAATTGAACCAAACAAGGCCTTAAGCTCTCTTGGACATCTTTTATAACTGCTGCTATCTCCCAATTGACAACATCCAAATCTTCCCCTATGGCTTTAACCACTTCTGCAGCGTCAGTTTTAAACAAGTTAATATGATAAATTTAGATAACAATTTTAATAAACCAACTAAAATAAGGTTAATGAAGGAATAAAAATAATAACTGAATTAACTGAAATTAGTCTAACGAACTTCCCTTGTATATAGAAATTGTTTTCATCTAAACTCTAATGGCTATCCTGAGTCTGCGGGTCGCCATTTTTCCGGTTCCTATCATCCATTCCTCCTTAACTGAAACAGCTATATAACCACATCAAATTCGTCTCTTCTACCCGCCTGCAGAGTTTCTCTACATTTCATAGAGAACATCTGCAAATTCGAGAAATATATATAGATAATAATCACCCAGAAAAAGAAGAATAATGGCGAGCAATAAGGTTGTTGTTCTAGCACTTGTGCTCATTGCCATTGTTGGGTTAGCGTCAGCAGCAGAACCTGCTACTTCAGCAACGACAGTAGCCGCACCCGCAAGTGAAGATGACACCATTGGCACTGATGATGATAGTCCAACAGCAGGTGCTCCTGCTAGTGACGTTGTTGCAGGACCATTGGGTAGTGCATCATTAACTGTTGGTGGCTCTACTGCTGAACCACCTAGCAGTGGTGCGTCTGCTCTTGAATTATCTGCCATTGCTGGTGTTGCAGCTGTTGCTGGCTACTACTTCATCTAAGAACATTTTTGCTGCTGTTGTTTTTTTTTTTTAACATAAACAGAATTCTTAATTTTTTTAGTCAATATTTGTTCTTTGAATGTTTACTAATTATGTTTACTAATTCATAGAAAATGTCAAGAAAATCAAATTATTTTTATGTGCTTAAACTGAGATAATTAATGAACCTGAATTAAATGCTATTGCTATGCATGACTCAGCTATCATGGATCAAAGCTGCATCATTTCACAGCTAGCAGCAGGAAATTGTAATTTTTGGATTCTGATTATGTAATATAACAATTAAGGTTAAAATTTTTGTTGGTATTTTCGCAACCGTAGTTTCGAATTCATTAGATTAATTATTTTAGCGTTCAATTATTATTTGCACGTTTGAAAATGTGTTGAATTCATGCATCAACCTTAATTTGCACGTTTTTGTCAAAAAAAAAAGGAATTGTCTGTACTCTTGTACTTTGATGCCATAAGACTTTTGAGCTAATGGAAATTTCATGCTTGTTAAAAAAAAAACCTTATTTTGCACGTTTTGATTTTAATTTGATCCATCGAAACGTATGACTAATGGAAATTATTTTTAACTATATCTATAGAATAAATATCCGATCATTAGACTAACAATTTAAAACAGAAAAAATGCACACACACTTCCACAAAATCATAGCAATTTTGAAAAGACCGCCGCAGGCACACTTCATAAACATTTATCTCATCAATTCAGTTATTTAATTATTCATTTTACAATAGGGTTTTATTTTCTTGGGTAAAAAATAAAACACAAAAACTTGGAACTTTCCCATGAAATTTCTTTGCAAATTTCCAGCAAAATAGCACTAACATACAACAACAATGTTCCACAAACGAACAACAAGAATCATCAAGCAAGAGTCTGAGGAAGAATGAGAAGAGTAGTTCGACTCATGAAACCACTGAAATATCATTGCCAGACGCGGTGGCTTCCTGTTCATGAAAACCAAAGACTTAATGCCTAGCTTCAAGAATGTTAATCAAAGTGCAGAGCTAACTCCTCCAAAGCCAAAGCATCATCAAACTACGCAATCTTTCAAGCAAAAGAAGCCAAATGATATGAAAATTGCAGAGCAGAAATGATACACTTCAAAGTTTTACGGAACAAGATATGAATGCATTACAAGTTATCAGTTACAAACACCCTGGATTAAGTGAACTCCGATGAATAGTTCACAGTTGTAAACAGGGACAGAAAGGAAGAGGATTCATTTACCAAAGCATGCTGCTCGTTTTTTGTTACAAAACCCTCCAGCATTAGATTCAAAATTCACTCATTTGGATAACAGTTCAACAGATGAAACACCACAATACAAAGTTGGAAACAGTAATGCAGTTCTGGATACAGGTATATTTACACAAAGTAATATATCTCGCTTTGTACATGAGGTGAGGAAATACAAACATAAGTACATACTAAAGCTAATAGCAGAGAAAATACAGCTGTAGCAGTTTTCATCATCGACTAGTACCCATCAGAACATGAAGTGTGCACCTTCAAAAAGGACATTGCCGCTCCTCATGCACAAAAAAAAAAAAAAGCAAACTGAAGACTATAATCTAATTACATTGTGTGTATTTAGAACAAACAAAAAAGGAAATAAACTTGTACATCCTATTGTCGAAACCAAAAAACAGTACATAAGGAATCTCTAAATTTCATTCCAGAAAAATAAATAAATAAGAAAGTACATAAAGAATCTCTAAATTTCATTCCAGAAAAATAAATAAATAAGAAAATACAGGTTGCGTTACATCAGGCCTCCAGGGAGAGCAAACCAACTAAAGTTTTTTTGGTTCCAGCACATCTGCAACATTGCAGCAAATCATAATTCATAGACTCCTTATACAACTTAAATTTAGACAAGGCCTAGGAACTCAACAATCCTTTACATGTTCACGAGCTATGTCCTTAAAAATTTGC
>CATIWK010285793.1:0-17819 GCA_949634005.1 Mallotus japonicus
ACTTTCCCACTATGTGGTAAATAATGGAAAAATAAAGGCTACAATATGAGGTTGTTAGTACGGCCGAATAAGGAGAACTCTTGTTATACTAAGTGATGTAAAACATAACTATAACTATTTTAGTGAGTTTTACTATCGATACGCCGTAAAACCAATTTCCTATACATATATATATTTTTTAAGTTTTCAATAAAATAAGATAGGTGTTTGACCACTTTATCTATGTATTATATTATTTTTTCTTTTAATTTTTAGGTTCTAATAGAGAGACTTAAGCAAATCCAAATTTAGAATTACCACAAACATACCATCAAGAAATAATGCAATGCATGGCTGTTGTGCAATATAACAAGCCAAAATGAAGAATTAATTCATTACCAGTTGAAGAAGTTGGTAGTCAATCTTTTAAAAAAATTGAACTTTTGGGATGTATCATACCGTGAACAACTATGAAAATTCCTTCCTTGATTTTATGGAGTCTTTGATGTTCTTGTTATAAGGGACATTTCATAGCCACACTTATATTCTCTGACGTGACTACTTGGCTATTATCCTAGGAAGATTGTGAATTAGTTTTCAAAAAGTGTTATCTTGATTGAATTGAGATTATGGTTGTTTGGAATTCTTAGAGATTCAATTGAAAATAAGGAATTTATAATCCCTAACTATGAATGACGATGTTGTTCACTTTTTTTTTTTTGCCATGTTGTCTTTTTAGTCCATGTTAGATGCCACATTGAATGTCATGTCAGCATTTAAGACAATGTTACAGATAGTGGACGTTAATTGCTAGTAAAAAAACATGTAGGTTAGCTTATTGTTAAAAAAAATCACTGAACTAATTTTGTCAAAGAAGTAAACTACATAGTAGAAAATTACATTTTCCAAAAATTTAACAATTTTCTTTTTTGAGTTAGTTGAAGTGGTTTAATTCCCTATTATAAGGGAATCGAGGTTGACCGTATTCTCTATATCTGAATGTGCACATTTTTTATCACTTAAACTACTGATTAAGGACAAAAATTTTGTTGATACTTTTTAGTACTATTAAATTGTGAAAATAATATTTTCTTAAATTAAAATAAAACTATATAAATATTTAAATTAATTTAAAAGTGTTTCTTAGTTATATTTCTTGTAAATTAAAATATTAAAATGATTAATTTATAGTTGAGGGGAACGTGTCAAGTTCAAGTTGCAAATGGATTAAACCTTTTCCATTTCAATGCAAAAATTTCCACTTTGAGACATGCATTCTTCATAAAATGAGAAGCAACCACCTATTAACACACTGCTGTCTAAACCAATGCTGCAAATTTGCTTGCACCTTCCAATATTTCTCCACATCAGTGTCACCTCTAATTAAGTCACTAGATCCATACCTTCAATTCGCCAAAACCAACTTCAAAATGCGCAAATTAGCTAATATCTTACAATCACTAACACAGAGCAACTCAATACCACACTACAAGCAAATCCATGCGCAAATTGTAGTTTCAAATTTGGAATACGATACTTCTGTAACCAATTTACTTCTTAATTTGTATGCAAAGTCTGACCATTTATGTCTTGCACGGAAATTGTTTGATAAAATGCCGGAAAGAAACTTAATTTCTTGGTCTTCAGTGGTTTCTATGTATTCCAAACGTGGTTTTTGTGAGGAAGCTTTGTTGGTGTTTTTGGATTTCAATAGGGATTGCAATGAGAGTGCAAATGAGTACATTTTGGCTAGTGTTATACGTGCTTGTGTACAACTTGATCGCAGCGGCCGTGATGGTGGTGGTATAGGTAAACAGATGCATAGTTTTGCTGTTAAGGGGGGTTTTGATCAAGATGTCTATGTGGGTACCTCATTGGTTGATTTGTATGCAAAAGGTGGCAATATTGATGAAGCTAGACTTGTCTTTGACGGGTTGTCGGAGAAAAGTGTAGTTTCTTGGACAACAATTATTACTGCCTGTGTTAGAAGTGGGAAGAGTGAGGTGGCATTGCAATTTTTTAGCCAACTTAGGGAAACTGGTGCTGTACCTGATAGATATGTACTCTCTAGTGTTTTAAGTGCGTGTTCACAACTTGAGTTTGTTGAAGGAGGCAAGCAAATTCATGGTCATGTGTTGAGGAAGGGAATAATAGTTGATGTTTCAATAGTTAATGTGCTTATCGATTTTTACTCCAAGTGTAGTAAAGTACAAACTGCTAGGAAACTATTTGACCGATTGATAGATAGAAATGTAATTTCTTGGACAACAATGATCGCTGGATATATGCAGAATTCTTTTGATAGGAATGCTATTGAGTTGTTTGTTGAGATGACTAGGTTAGGTAGGAAGCCAGATGGATTTGCTTGCACTAGCGTTTTGACATCATGTGGTTCGCTTGTGGCTCTAGAGTTGGGGAGACAAGTGCATGCTTATAGTATCAAGGCTAATGTTGAGAATGATCTTTTTCTGAAAAATGGTTTGATTGATATGTATGCAAAATGTGAGTTTTTGAATGATGCAAGAAGAGTTTTTGATGCTATGGCCGATCATAATTTGGTATCCTACAATGCATTGATCGAAGGGTACTCAGCATGCGGGGAACTATCTGAAGCTATGAATCTTTTCAACAGGATGAGGAGTAGGATGCTCTCACCTAGCCTCTTAACATTTGTGAGTCTTCTTGGTGGATCAGCTACATTCTCAGCCTTGGAATTGGGCAAGCAAATTCATGCACTAGTTACTAAATTAGGCATTGCAATGGAAATATTTGCTGGCAGTGCCTTAGTAGATTTTTATTCAAAGTGTTCATGTCTGATGGATGCCAGACTTGTATTTGATGAGATGACTGAGAAAGACATTGTTGTGTGGAATGCAATGCTATTTGGCTACACCCAACAGTTGGAAAATGAAGAGGCTCTTAAGCTGTATTCTGAATTGCAAGTATCAGAACAGAAACCTAATGATTTCACTTTTGCTGCTGTTATTACAGCAGCCAGCAATCGAGCAATCCTCCAACATGGCCGTCAATTCCATAACCACATCATCAAAACAGGTTTAGATTTGAATCCATTTGTGACAAGCTCCCTCATAGACATGTACGCAAAATGTGGAAGCTTGGAAGATGCTCGTAAGGCATTTGATTTTGTAATTAACAGAGATATTATCTGTTGGAATTCCATAATTGTGACATATGCGCATCATGGAGAAGCAAAAGAAGCTCTTCAAATGTTTGAAGCAATGACTAAAGAAGAGAGAATAAAGCCTAACTATGTAACATTTGTAGGTGTGCTCTCAGCTTGTAGTCATGCAGGCCTCATTGAAGACGGACTTCATTACTTCGAATCAATGCCAAACTTCGGCATTGAACCAGGGAGTGAACATTACGCTTGTGTAGTTTCTCTTCTTGGCCGTGCAGGTAAACTATACGAAGCGAAAGAGTTCATAGAGAAAATGCCAATAAACCCAGAAGCAGTAGTATGGAGAAGCTTGCTCAGCGCATGTAGAGTATCCAGTAATGTGGAACTAGGGAAATACGCAGCAGAAATGGCAACTTCAATTGATAAAAAAGATAGTAGTTCATATGCGTTACTATCAAATATTTATGCATCAAAAGGAATGTGGGTGGATGCAAAAAAGGTGAGAGAGAGGATGGATGTTATAGGAGCAGTGAAAGAAGCTGGGCAGAGTTGGATACAAGTGAACAATGAAATCCATATGTTTATAGCAAGAGACAGAACACATTGTGAAACAGAACTCATTTATTCAGTTATTGACTATTTGATTCTGCAAATTAAAGAAGCTAACTGTTATGTGCCTGAGAGTTCTACTACACTTTTCTGTTAAAAAGTTCTTGAATCTTGATCATGCCCCATCACAATTCACAACTTTCTTGAGTTCTTGACCCATTATAATTGGGCTAGACTAATGGGCCAAAGCTGGCTCTGATGGGCCAAGCCCAATTCTAGACTAATTAATACGGGGGCACGCCTCCGTTCTCTATTCTAGTATAAAAGCCATGCACATTTCTGCTGTCCGGTAGCTTCTGCTTCATCTTCAGAACTGAATCGCTCGCACTGGCACACAGGCACAGCACGAACTGCAACTCGGATTCATCGCGCGTACACAAACTCTCTCGTTAGCGGCTGTTCTTTTGAGCTTCTCTAAGCTGCAAAAATGGCGACTGTGATGCAGAAAATCAAAGATATTGAAGATGAGGTAAATTATTGATAAATTTCTCAATAAACGCCGTAATTATTTTCTTCCTGATTTTTCATTGTCTAATATCGAATTGAAACTTTCTCTGTGTTAGATTCGATTTTGGAATTTAATGTAATTTGTATTTGTTTGTGACAGATGGCAAGGACTCAAAAGAACAAGGCTACTGCTCATCATCTTGGCTTGCTCAAGGTACCTATTGTTTTTGATTTTCAGTATTATTTATCTGTTGTAGAATTAGGTTTCGGAATTATGGAAATTTATGTACTTATTTGAGTTATGTATGCTGTTCCTTGTCAGAAAAATTTGCTATTAGGTCTCAACTCTTTTTTTTTTTTTTGAAACCTTCCATTGTATATTTGATTTTAAGAATATCTTTCATTTGTGAATAGTGTTTTTTTGTAGGTGAAGGGTAGTACCATAGCATCAGTTCCATTTTAATTCAACTAGTTTTATATCTTCTAGTTAAACTATGGTTCTGGATGAAATATAGTTTTATTATGTTACTCATTTGTTGAATTGTGTCTCTTATGTTGCTTGATGCCCAGTAAAACTGAGGTAATCAGACTACTGTGTCCTTGTTTGTAAATATTGTGTTGTCTCTTCTTGGTAGACAACTCTGATGAAACTGCCTTTGTGATTGCCTGTTCTGCTCTAGGCTAAACTTGCTAAGCTACGTCGAGAACTTCTTGAGCCTTCAACAAAAGGAGGTGGTGGTGCTGGTCAAGGTTTTGATGTTACTAAAAGTGGAGATGCCAGAGTTGGTCTGGTGGGATTTCCTTCAGTTGGGAAATCAACACTGCTAAACAAATTAACCGGCACATTTTCAGAGGTACAAAAATGTTAGCATAAATTTAATCATGGTTAAGAACATTAATAAAAATCAATGAGGCTTGTGCTTCCTTATTTGATTCTTTTTTGTCTCTCTGATTAATAAGAGTTTTCTATGAATCTATTATTCTGTTAAATACAACCTTGTGTTAAAATTGCACACTTGGTAAATTGGACCTTATAGTTTATCCAGTTGCTGTTTAATTTTGCCCTTTTATTTTTTAGATTAACTGCAATCTGCTGAATACTTGATCACTGTTGAAACCTGTATCAGTTATTAAAGACTGAAGTTCTCTGTATTATTTTTTTCCTTTCAGGTTGCTTCATATGAATTTACTACTTTGACCTGTATCCCAGGTGTTATCGTGTATAGAGGAGCTAAAATTCAGGTATAGCTATCTCAGAAAATTTCTTCTCTGTTGTGGGGTCTGATGTACAACTACAAACTACCATTTAGTAAGGCATCATTCTGCGTATAAGAGCTTTATTTATAATTGATAAGTCATCCTATTTCAAATGTCCACCATCAATTTCTAAAACAGATATCATGTCATTTCTCCACTTTGGATATTAAATTTGATGCTAAAGTGTTCTGGATTGATTAATTCACTTTATGGTGGGTTTCCTTTAAAAGGAAATGATTTTTTTTTTTTTTTATTTTACTTTCAAAGTTGTTAGATCTGCCTGGTATCATTGAAGGTGCTAAGGATGGAAAAGGGCGAGGAAGGCAGGTAAAAATTTTTCATCCTTACTGGTATTATTGAACTCAGTTGAGCTTTTGATTTTTTTCTTTTTTTTTGAATATTGGCATACCAAACCAAATTGCTGATCCTTGATTAGTTGTTAGAAGTAGAAAATTGCATGATGATCACATTGGATACTTTTAGACAAAGTTGATCTTCATATTATATTGATCTTGTTTCCAATAGCTGATGTCATAGATATCCTTGTATTGTTTCTTATAAAGCCGAAACTGCACAAGACCATACATCAAGGTAGGATAATTAAACCTCCTTGCCAATCAATGAGTTGAGGATTCACTAACTATTATTGTAAACTATGTTGCTCCATGGAACTTTTTCTCCATTATTCTCCATCTGGAACCAAATTTTTTAATAGTTGTCATGCCAATGGCATATTCTAATTTAAAAAAAATAAATGATCTGTCGAAGTACAATTTAAATACTGATTTGCGTAGGATGTCACAGTTCTTTTTGGTTACATTTGAATTTAAAAGGTTTTTAATATATGTATGTTTTCCATGTGCTTTTGAAGTTAGATCTCTATATATACTGATGCCATTGAAATTCAGGTTATCAGTACTGCTAGGACATGCAATTGTATATTAATTGTTCTAGATGCGATAAAGCCAATAACTCACAAGCGTCTGATAGAGAAAGAACTTGAGGGATTTGGCATAAGGTAATAATATGTGTTTCATGTTTTGTACATGCTCTATCTACCCTTCTTGAGTGGGTGTAATTTCTCTTTTTCTTGCATGCCTCAATATAAGTGCGACTATGTGAAGTATTGTTTCCTCAATTCGTCGTTGTTTTTCTTTATTCATTGCAAATATCATTTGAAATTAGTTTGGATAGTATGTACTACGCACATTCATACCTTGTAAATCTTTTAGTTTTTGAAAGAGGGACAAGAATAAATTTGAGATTTTTCCAGATGTGTAACTTTGAAGGAAACCAATGAACAATCTCCAGCTTTTCAAGCTGTATTTTCAAATATTGACAGTGATCTCTAAAGCATTGAAACAGATATTTTGAGCTCTCAATATTGGAAAGATATGAAATTCAGATTATCATAGAATTCTGTGTGTAAAATGGATGTGTGAAAGCTCAGTTAGAAAACAGGCGCTAATCTTTATTATGCTCTTTTTTGTGTAGTAATAAAGAAGCTTAAATTCAATGTATAGCCAAATTGGATGTGGCCCTTGTAGTGAGGTTTCTGTGCTTCATAGCTAATTTAGCAATGACTTGCAGCCTTTATGTTGATGATTCCTCATTATATTAATTAAATAGAATATCCATGTGAAACTAAGCATGTCTTTATTCTCCTTATGCTGATTAATAATTCTGTATATTCTCTTAATTCATTTTGGTTTCCTGGAAACAGATTAAACAAGGAACCGCCTAATCTGACATTCAGGAAGAAAGACAAGGGTGGGATTAATTTCACCTCAACAGTTGCCAACACGCACCTTGATCTTGAAACTGTGAAGGCAATATGTAGTGAGTACAGAATTCATAATGCCGACATTACATTGAGGTATGATGCAACTGCTGATGACCTTATAGATGTCATTGAGGGCAGTAGGATATACATGCCTTGCATTTATGCAGTAAACAAGATTGATCAGATTACTCTTGAAGAGCTCGAGATTTTAGACAAACTTCCTCACTATTGCCCAGTCAGGTGATTTCTTTTTTGCTTGAATTTTTTCAAAAAAACTACCTTTTATATTAATATTAGTATTGTTAGTTTGCAATTTTGCGTGAAAGATGTTTGGTGTTTTATGAATCTATGGACATATATGAATGTTACTGTGCCCCTTATAATTTTGAACCTTAACAAGTTGACTGGGGCATTTCAAATCCATTGACGAAGGCATATTTGAAACCCTAATCTTGTGGTAATGTTCTCCACCAATCATTGAATGGATTGGTTTTTGTGAGTTGTGGTCACAGTTGCATTTACTTGTTTTAGTGAGGGAATGTCTCTTCACCTTGGTTCTTTCCATTTGTTTAAACACTGATCTGAACTATTGGTTTCATCTCCATAGACCTTGTAGATATGAATGATATGATTGTAGTTATGGATGATAACTAGGACCATGAATTGGCTGAGCTTAACTCAAACTTCTTACATGCTTGTTCCAAAATTTCTGGTCTGAGCTCTGAGAGCTTAACTCAAACTTCAATTAATATAATTTTAGCTGTGCTAGGGCGTAGCTGTGTGCATTGTGGAACAGCTGTTGTTTAACATATTGTCTTAAAGAACAAATTTTTCTAATGGTAATATGTAATATGTGCTAATTTTAAAACGTATTACTTGTAAGTGAATTCATTTTAGACGGTAATACATCCTGTGAAAATAGATATTAGAAAGTACTTTCACAATTACATTTATCAAAAAATTGGGTTTTGGGTGTGGGGATGCAAGTCCAACCAGACTGAGCTCAATTGCAGTCCTAATGGGAACCCTTTCCTGGTTGACCCAAAATTTGCTTACATTCAAATTATTCCAAATTTGACGACTTCCTCACTACAAAGACTGATTTTTCCCAATATTCTCGCTATGTCCTTGGATTCAGATAATATTGTATGGTACTGTGGCTGATACATGCTATTCTTTGACCTTTTATCCTGCATTTCCAAGTGCCTGTCCATGACTTTTTTTTTTTCATGTAGCATTGCATGGCTCTGTACTACTATTACAACCATTTTGACCCATAATATTGTATGGAACCCTTTCCTGGTTGACCCAAAATTTTCTTACATTTTGCTGTTGTAATATGCAAAAATTCCACACCATTTTTCCTTAGCATTAAATGGCTTAGTACTGCTATTACAACCATTTTGCATATTACACATTTTGCTGTTGTAATATGCAAAATTTCCATACTGTCTTTCCTTTTCTTCCTGTGTTACATGTAATTATTTATGGCTGCTGTACAGTGCTCACTTGGAATGGAACCTTGATGGTTTGCTGGAAAAGATCTGGGAGTATCTAAATTTGACTCGCATATACACAAAACCAAAAGGAATGAATCCAGACTATGAAGACCCTGTTATTCTGTCATCTAAGAGGCGAACGGTCGAGGATTTCTGCAACCGAATCCACAAGGATATGTTAAAACAGTTTAAGTAGTAAGTATCTCTTAAATTTCTGTTCTAAATATATTTATTTCATTAGGATATGCAAAACAGGTCCATTTTGTGCTTTTAGGCACTTTTTTGCATGTTTAGCAGTTGGCATATGTCAATGCGGCTAGGGCTGGGCTTTATCATTAAAATTATAGCTGTGATGTGCCTCTTAAGGGTCCTCTTGGACATATGATATCAGGATGGTTGATGAATGCTATCTGAAATGGCTGGCTTTATCAAACAGTAGGATATAATTGCAATTCAGGCGGGTTATTGCATTTTTTATGCATCTTATAATGCAAAACTTGTTTACAAGTAGTAGTTAAGTAAGCAGTTTTCAGTTGCATCCATGATGCCAAGACATTGGCTTAACATGTCATACTCTTTCTCTGATAGTGTCTTGATCAGTTATCCTATTCATCTCCACAAATACTCACTTTTGACATTTGATACAGTGCTCTGGTTTGGGGATCAAGTGCGAAACACAAGCCTCAGAGGGTTGGCAAGGTTTTTTTCCAAAAACTGTTTTGTTTTTCACTATGACGCTCTCTCTTTTGTGGTTGATTCTAACTTGAGTTTGCTTCATAATATTATTTTCAGGAACATGAACTTGAGGATGAAGATGTCGTGCAAATAATAAAGAAAGTGTGATAAACTAGCTCAAGTTTGCAAATCCTCTGTTAAGTGCTGCTGATTATGAAAGATATGTGAAATAGTCCATCCAGTTCTCTGCATTGTGAAAGCAATCGAGTAGAACGGAAGCTCACTTAGAGCTTGTTAGGAGATGACATGTAATTAAGCTACTTTCTGATCGAGCCCCTTTCTATGGTGACTTAGTTTTTGTTTGCCATGGTATGTAGGACATTAGCGATGAGGTTGAGCAATGCGAATTAGATGGTTGGAATATTCTTATAGAAGAAATTTAAAGACCATGTGCTGATTGTGAATTTTGTTTGAAGAACCCCAATTGGAGGTTGAAACTTATGAATTCTTTTTTTCATCGCTCTCCTTTTGAACTTTTATGGTGGGCAAATTCTGTTGATTCAAATTGAGGTTTTGCTAGTTCTGTTCATTTATTATAAAAAACAAAGTAACTCGTTGTTGACACACCAAAGCCCCAGCGGCATCACAGTGCATAAAAACAACTAAAGGTGAGTGGGCTGACGAACATTTGTCAAGGTGGATCAGCCATGCAGTCCGCCACTATATTAGCCCAGTGTTTAGAAGAATGAGGAAAAAGGTACATCAGCGAGACACATACCTAATGGCTTGTAAGAAAAAGATTTTGCAATTGCCATGCTATTGAAGAAGAATGGGACCTAATCCCAACGAATTCCACTCTGAAAAAGCTTCAAAAAGAGCATGCTTAGTGGGTGTTCATGTCTTTGAACGGTGTCCTGACGGCCTCATGGATCTAATGCAACAAGATTATGTTGGAGTAACTTTACCTCGTATGGTTTTGTGTTAATTGAGACCTGTGTCTCCGTTTTTTATCTAAAAAAAAAAAAAAAAGAGCATGCTTAACGCTCAAATCTTTTGCCATTTTGAGAGCAAAAAGGAGAGAGCCCTTGCTTCAATGGTTAAGACAGAAAGAGGAAGAAAGAGCTAGCTAGTAAAGCTGCTTGTTTGGACTGCAGCTGGAAAGACGCATTAAAGTGGGAATTTAGCTTAGCAACCCAGGAGCGGGAGTGCACCTGTAAGCAGGCCATTGATCTTCAAAAGGAACAGGTTAAAACGATGGAATATAAGAGGACCAAGCAGAAATTAATTATTCACTACAAGCTACTTCAGCTCTCCTTGAGCGTAGACCCATAACCGTTTTTTTTCCCCTCAAAAACAGATTTGATTTATAAATAAACTTACGTCACTGGATTAAAAATAAAATTATCCATCAGAAAAATAATAATTAAATTTATTCTTTATTCCAAGTCGCTTCGACCCTGAATTAGGAAACATATGATACCAAAAAGTGGCAAGTGAGGGTTTCTCTGCCAAGCAACGGCTATTCAGACCTCTTTTTCTAAGTTTTTATTTAGCTTTAGAACCTTAAGAGGTAATACGTATTAGAGTTTTGCCAGCTACACCAAAATACTCTTTAAAAAAATTCAAGCCTTTTTTAATTTTACCCAACAGTAAAAATATTCCAGAATCAGTTTGCATGACAGCTAAGATCAAATTTTTCTGTGGTGATCTTCCAAGCGAAAACGATTAGACAGGTCCTGGAGAACATAACAATAACATCAACAGCACAGAAACAGCCGAATGAGACCATTAACTGCCCCAATTGGTCCGTAAGTCATACCTGTCTACTGGTCCCAATATTAGAATAGAAGCCAGACTTGAAATCCACAGAATAATCTTTTCACTCAAACCAGGCCAATGTCCAAATACATGGTTTTTTAGTGGGCACATAAGGGCAATAAAGGAAAAAAAAATAGTACTAAAAGATAAGAGAAACAGGAAGCATACAAGATATGTCATTAAAGAAATAGATGTCTCCAAAATACATTATCATTACAAGTGACCTAGCTAGCTGACAATAAAATATGGGTCCTTGAATTATCAGGCTTTAACACAGCAATTGAAGTAGCTGAAAAAGCTCCTCCTTGTCTGTTTAAGAAAATCCACAATGAGTACAATTTAAAACAGTTTCAGCAAAAAGATCATGCATGAGCTAAAAAATGTGGCATAGAGGGTGAATTATGCATCTATAGGTGCAAATAATACGAATTCATGTGTTTACTACCCACTTTGATGAACATATCATGGATTTTGAGCAAGCATTCTAGCTTAAAAGGATTTTTATGTCTGAAATGCTACAGCTACAATATGGAATTGCTCCATATCCAAATACTCGTACGTGGAAATCAATTTTCCAGTATGCTACTTTCCAGATAAAAGGGGAGGAATGGAGAATCCTTTACAAATTAGATAAAAGCCAAAAGAATCCACAATGTCACTGACCCCATATTGAATGGATCAATGCTTCTATTGCGTGTGCACCACTTGCAATTGCGCGTATGTATTTTAGATGATCATCCTCACTTCCCTTCTGTGGGCACACATTTCTATGGTGGATGTAGTTGGAAAGTACCTTACTTCCATTTAATTTATTTCATTTAATTGCCTGGTACTGAATACTGATCCTAGACATAAAATCTGTTTGATCATTTAACCATCTTGCGTCACATGAGACCATCATCTGACAACTCAGCTGTTGAAAGGCCTAGTGATCTCAAATGATCTTTACAGTTAAAGTTTCTGTCCCCATATATCCTTTCAACTGCTTGGGACTTGGTATTGTTGATCTCCTATTGAAGAATGTAACTAGTTTCCTCTTTATTCTCCAAGTCCCGGAACTTGATTGCTCATGGAAAAGAAAAGTGTGAAGCTAACACTTTTATCCTCTTATCTAGGGTATTACACTATGATCAACCATTGAGTTTATTCCTTATAATGTGCTCCAATGTAACACAACTATACCATCATGGAGCATCAGACTTTACTGAATTCATTTCTGTTTGCTTTGGTTATTATAAGGAATATATTATACAATGGATTATCTAAGTGAATTAAAAAGCAACTCCTTTTTGTCTACCAACCTGGCCCCAGTCCTTTCCAAAAAAAAAAAAAAAAGAAAACCTGGCCCCAGTGCATCAAGAGTCTCAAGTGTCTCACCCCCTTCTTTGTGGCATTCTTATATCAAGTGGACTAACTTTTTCTAAAAGACAGATAAATATGCTCTTAAATAGATGCTACCTACTGGCTCGCAACATTGACCCACCCAGTTTAATAAACACAACCAAGCAGTTTCCCACCACTATATCACATGTATGGCACTACCAGACCACCCACATCTTTATTGTATTATTCTCTACAATTTTATAGCTACCAACTTCTTATAGCATAATTCTGATAGTACTAGATATATAATCTTCAATGAACATTTCCATATTAAGAAAGACAAAAAAATCTTACATTAGGAGGATGGTGGTGGCTCTGATGGTAATGGTCATTATGATTATGATGATGATCATTATGGGTAGCTTTTGTATTTGTTGCTGTTGGGTTAATGAAGTCTTCTTCATTGCCAAGACTTGCTCTTGACACATCCTTCTTGTTCTGCTTCCTCATTTCCCTGATTTTTGAGAAATCCATAGAGTAATCTGGCAATTCACCCTTCTGATCCCAATCACCAAACTGTGGTACTGATAGCCATGGTGCATTTTTCTTCATAGACAATTAAAAAAAAAAAAAAGGTTAACTTCATATAATATTTAAACACCTGAAAGGAATCATACCATTTTCCAACATTACAAGATATAAAATTGATAATTGACCAGAGAAAAGGAATTAATAGATCCCCTCTCTCAGCTTGAAAGAAAGCTAAGTATTTTTTCTGTTTAGTTTAAATTAATCTTTAACTAATAATTAAAAATTAGCTCTAGACATGCCAGTCATTCTCTGGCAAGTCAAAGAAATTGCATTATGAAAAAAATTGATTGAATGAGTACATCACAGAAACAGAATGAAAGTGACAACCAATGAAATTTCAAAGCTATAAATTCCAAGATCTTGCATATATTAATAAAATAAAGTTAACAACTTTGACTGTTTCAGAGGTTTGAAAAAGCAAAAATGATTACTTATTTTGAATGGCTATTTACTAAAGAAGGTAAAAGTGAACTTCTGAGAACAAAAAGTAGGAAACAAAATGATCACACAAATTAATATCATCCAACCAACCCAGATCTAAATTAACATAAACAACATAGTTAATGATCATAAGAAAAAAGCATAATCTAATCTTTTTGATACCCAGAAAACAAAATTCAGCTTCCTAATCTTCAAAACTTCCCCAAGAAAAAAGGGACTACTGCAGAAGCAGAACAGAGCAAGTGTATATATAATTATAAAACTAATCAAGAACTCTATATCCTACAAGTAAAAGTTTTCATGCAAAGGACTTAAAAAATACATATGGCCTCAAAAAAAAATTCAAGAAAAAATCTTTTCAGCTGAGTTGGATCAAGAAACAAAAAAAAAATCAAAAGAGAACATAAACAAAGAGAGAGAAAGTACCTCCTTACGGTCCTCCATGAAACCAAGAAACAAAGATGGTGAGTTGAAGAAACAAGAAGAAAGCTTGGAGGGTGATGAAAAATAATTCAAGAAACAAAGTAAAAAATAAATAAAAGAGAGGAGCTTTGTCTTGTGGGTGTTAAGCGAAAAGAGAATTCTGTATAATATTATGAGAAGAGATGAGACGAGGTGAAGTAATGTGAGATTTTATAGAAAGAAAAAAAAAGAAGGGAAAAAGAGCTCTCTCATTGTACTTATGAATACAGCGCGATGACAGCCTCTTTTTTTCTTTTATTTATTGAAGTTGATATTATTTGTTTGTTTATTATATGGTTCTCACACGTATTCTTCCTAGTTCCTACTTTTTCTACGAAACTCCATTACTACTTTCGGTTTTTTTTTTAAACTACTTTTTTTTTTAAATACTTTTTTTAAACTACTTAGCCACCCTCATTTATTTATATAGTTTCACATAAAAAAATAAAATAAAATAAAATAAAATACATTTATTATTTTTGAAAAGTAAAAAAAAATTCATGACCACACTATTATAGTCTCACATCCCTCTATATATATATATAACTCTTTTCTTCGCCCAAAAAAAAAAAATATATATATATATATATATAACTCTTTTCCAGAGGCGCAGGGTGAGCCGGATTCCCAGTTGGCTATAGCTCGTCTGAATGGTAGTATGGAGGGGCTTTCTACTCATGATTTATTATGTTCTGATGTTCTCCATGTAGCTAACGATTTTTCCTTGGTGAATTTTTCTTTCACTAGACGAAGCGCTAACCAGGCTGCTCACCATGTTGCCAAGTTTGCATTGCATGTTGATGATGATTTTTTTTCTTGGCTTGAGGGTGTTTTGTTCTTGGACTGTTCAGTTCTTCTATTTCAACCTAATGAAGCTTTGATCTTTTATCTAAAAAAAAAAAATTTAACAATCATATACAAGTTTTTTTTTTTAAGTAGAACTCATTAGAAACTATTTATTATTTGATTAAAATGGTTTTTAAATATTACTATTCATGTATATATATTGTTAAATAATATACATAAACAGTGTCTTAATTTTTTTACTTTTACTATTTTTTTTATTCAGATATTTTTTTTTTTAAATTGGGTGACAAAACTTGTAAAAAATTGTAAAATAGTGTCTTTAACAGATTTTACAGATTAAAGTACTTATATATCTTATTTTAAGCAGTAAATTAATTTAAATGTATTTTTTTAATATTAGATTCATTTTTTATTTTTAATTTAAAAATTATTTTTCACTTATATATATATATATTAAATTTGAAAGAAAAGTATACTGATGTTATTAAAATAAAATAAAATAAACTATTATTATTGAAAAATAAAAATAAAATACAAATATTAAATTTATTTTTAAATTTTCTAAAAAGAGTGAAAAGAAAAATATAATTTAACTAAAATAAAAATATAAGTAAATGTTTATTTATTATAATTAAAAATAAAAAATAAAATAATAATAATAATAATTTTATTTGATTAAAATCAAGAATAAAAAAATTATATTCAACCATTGTAATTAATGAAATAAAATGAAAAAATAATTAATTTCTCCAATTTAATATGATAAATAAAAATACTTTTTTATTTCTAATAATTCAAAAAATAACTAGAATAAAAAAGAAATTAAATTTTAATATAAAAAAGGGTATTTAAGTCAATTTACTGTTTAAAATAAGACACATAAGCATTTTAACCTGTAAAATCTGCTAGAGACATCATTTTAGAAATTTTTTACGGGTTCAAATACCTAATTGTAAAAAATAAATTATTTGAATACCAAAATAGTAAAAGTGGAAAAGTTCGGATACCATTTATATATTTATCCCTTATATATATATATATATATATACACACACTAGTGGGGGTGGGACTGGAATAACCACATAAAATTCTTGACAATTCTCTACTTAATATTGAACCCATGGCATTAAGTTATGGGTGCTCCACTATAATTAATTAGCTAAGAAGTACGGACATGGTGATACAGCGATTTTTAAAATTTAAGGATATGATATGGACGGGATACATTATATATAAAAATGATTTGTTAAAAAAATGAAGTTAGTGTGATAAAATAGAAACTCCATGAAATTTAAATACTTACTATAATCATTTAGTTAATTATCTATCATTGTCATATAGGGATAGTGACTATTTTGGTGTCCCAACTTTTTAAAATTTTACAATTGAGTGTCCTAACTTTTATTTGTTACAATTAAGTGTGTGAACATGTTAATAAATAACAATTCAATATTTTTACAGGTAATAAATGATGTGGCAATTTGTGGACCCCACTCCATCGCTGACGTGGACAAACGTCATAGTAACACCTTAGCAAGGTGAAATTGAAGACTTATTGATTACCTGCAAAAAACATTGAATTGTTATTTATTAATAGGTTCATACACTTAATTGTAACAAATAAAAGTTGGGACACTCAATTGTAAAATTTTGAAAAATTCAGACACCAAAATAGTTATTATCCCTTGTCATATATAAGGCATACATAAAAAGTGGCCAATATACATGACCTGTATAAAAAATGGAGCTACTATTACAAAGAGAAACTCTAAATAATTTAGAAATTGACCATAATCATTCGGCCAATAATCTAGCTACCAATACCATATACATGGCATATATAAAAAGTGACCAAAACTAAAAATTGTGTTCTAAAAAGTGTCATGTCGTGTCCTAAAACTAAAAAATAATAAAATAATAGAACAAGTGTTCAGCCAAAACACGTGTCGAACCGTATCGTGTAAATGTCGATGTCTAAAAAATATCAAATACGGATATTTCAGCCTATTTAAAATGTCGATGCTTCATAACCAATTAGGCTAAACTTGATTGGCTCTTTACTTATCACAATGTATACAAACGTAAAGAGATCATAATTAAATAATTTTTAATGCACAATACATATTATTAGCCTTTAAATTTCTTAAAAATAAAACTATATTATTAGCGTTTAAATTTACTTCTTTTTTTTTTTTGAAATGAAGCGTTTAAATTTACCGAAAAATATACATTTCACAGATCTAAAAAAAAATACTCCCTCCGTCCCATAATATTTGGCAAATTTTCCTTTTAGGGATGTCCCAAAATTTTATCCACTTTCCATTTTAGGATAGAAGTTGATTAAACAAATGTCTATAACACCCTTATTAATTACATTGATAATAACACTAATTTTTTACTTTGAATATGTTTAATAAATATATTGAAGTTCCAATGTCATTTTACTTGAATATATTATTCTTGTTATCACTATTTTTATATAACTAGCCATCTACACTTCTTTAAAGTTAATATTTGGGTCTAAAATTAGACCTAATTTTCCTATTTTGGCGGGATTTTTGTATGTTTTCTTAAAATAATGTCATTTCTTTGTCAAATACTAGTGTAAAAATTTTTTGGCGGTATTTTCAATTTTTTTGTTATAATAGTGACGTTTAATTTCTAAATACTACTAACGCAAATTTTTTTATTAAATATGGGTGGTATTTTTTCAAATTAATAAGATGTTTGATTCACTATGAGTTGTGATCTTATCAACAACATTAAATAAATATTATCTTGTAAAATGTATCATACTTAATAAAATAAAAAGTATTAATAGGAGTATTTTAATAACAAAATGGTAAAACTATACAAAATAACCATAATTAACTAATTTTCTTAATCTGTGTATAGAAGTAACTTTATCAAATATTATGAGACGGAGGGAATATTAATCATTACAAAATGTTTTTTATAATGTTTTTTTTAAAAGTTAATCCTTGCAAAA
>CATIWK010285903.1:0-10790 GCA_949634005.1 Mallotus japonicus
TTGATTGTGATTGAACTATACTCAAGAATATCTCTAATGATTAATTATGAGCAGTATGTGCATCCTTATCACTTCTAATAGTGTAACAACCTTATCACTCTAAAATATCCTCATCTTGCTCTGATTGTGGAGCTGGTGGTGATTGTGGTGTGTTAATAGAAACCACTACCAAGCTGTGACTCTCCACCATGATTTCTTGGTACTTCATTGAGATAACGAGCTAAACGCCCTCCTAGATGGCCAATGCCTCGACAATGTCCACCTCAATCGAGCTTATGATTCGAATTACTTTCGATGCTAGCGCATTGCATTGGCTATCATGAATGATGATTCCCAAGCTAGTCCTTTACACTTTGTGAACTCCCACATCATTATTGATCATGACCCAAAGCGCTTGGGGTGGGTGCCAAGCTCTATAGTGATTTGAAATTCTTTTATCTTTCAATGAATTTGTATTATCGGAGAATTCTAATACTAGATTCAAGGTTTTAGAAGAACAAACTTGGAAATCCCACTTCTTGTTCTGGAATACAAACTGATTTCTCAAGAACCATAACAACTAGAGCAGTATAATGAAAGTTTGCATTCCCTCAATACGGATTAAAGTTCTCACTTCCAAAATCCAATCCATAATAGATATATCTTGAACAGCATTACCAATGTTTAAGCAAAGACAACTGAGGTACCAATAGGATTGACTCCATCAATCTGCAGTCACAAAGTGCATGGTCAATAGATTTTTTAGCCTTCCATAACATTTACAAGTCTGATCAACTGCCATTCACTGGCGGCCTACTTCTTCCAAAATAAGGATAATGCACCTAAATATTTTCCAAACAAAAATATACACTTTGGAAGGCACTTTTAGGGAGATGTATTCAATTAGGATTTTTACAGACATTTATAGACTTTTTTAAGTGAATGACTTTTGTAGAGTTTATAGACTTTTTAATGACTTTTGTAGAGTTTATAGACTTTTTAATGACTTTTGTAGAGTTTATAGACTTTTTAATGACTTTTAATGGAGTTTATGATTTTTTTAATGATTTTTATAGACTTTATTTTAAAAGACTTTTTATGACTTGTGGACAACTTTTATTGATTTTAATATACATATTTTGACCTAATATATTAATTTTTGTCATATAATAAAAATAAAATTTTTAAAATAATTATGGAAGAATATGTAATTTCACCCCTAAACTTTACTTAGTTATTCTATGTCACATTTTGATTTTCATTTTGTTCAATTTCACCTATTAACTTCTATTTGTCACCTATTTAGCCTACATAACTTCTATTTTTCACCAATTTCACCTCTTTAACTTTTATTTTTCACATATTCAAGCTCAGTGCAACTTAAATACACGCGTTTGTCTGGTGTGCAAAAAGGATTAAATAGGTAAAAAATAGAAGTTAAGAGGTGAAATTGAACAAAATGAAAGTCGAGAGGTGACATAGAGTAATTGAGTAAAGTTCGGGGGTGAAATTGTATATTTGGCCAAATAATTATTAAAAGTGGATGTCTTTAATTAATTTTTTTAAAAATAATTAAGATATTTATTTTATTAATTTCAAATAAAAAAATATATCAAGGAGTTGTTTTAGGATGACGACATTGACTGTGAAAATCTTGAAAATGATAGTGACACCTCAAAATGGAGCTAAAAATTGAGTCAATTTGAAAATCCATAATCCATCAAAAAATATTTACCTAACATATATATAATAAAAAAACATGATAAACAAAAAACGAAAAAAAAATATAAAAAGTGAAAATAAATTGAAATAACAATAAACATTCAAAGTCTTGAGGAAATGTGAAAGATAATTTTTTAGATTTCCTATTTATATCAACCTACAAAAAGTCATTCAAAATCTATTGAAATATTGAGGGTGGGGGAAATAAAATATTTATGCATAACATTACATAAAAAGTCTATAAAAGTACATAAAAAGTCTAATATCTATAAAAGACAATGACTTTTTGAATATCACATTACTTTTATAGACTATATTAAAGTTGTAATTGAATACCTTCTAACTTTTATAAACTTCTTTTAAGTCATTAGAAATCTTAATTGAATACCACCTCACTTTTATGGAGTCTTAAAAAGTTCTAATTAAATACCACCCAACTTTTGAAATCAATTAAAATCTTTTAAAATCCCAATTGAATACACCCCTGTTAATTACAAGAAAAGATAATGAACATTATTATGATTAATTAAATGGGGATATTACATAAAAAAAACTTTAACCTTTGGGGGTACTTTCAAATAAAATCCTATCCAATTTTTTCTTTCAAATATAACCACAACCTTTGAAATGTTATAAAAAAAACACTCATTGTATGACTGTACTGGTAATGCTAAGTTTTTTGTTGAAATTTCATATACTTAGTATGCTGAGTTTTTTGTTGTAATAACTAAGTTGCACTTTTATCTGTCTAAATAGTCTGCTAATCTAAAATAAAACACTCAAATTGGAGGGGAGAAAATATCAATTTGGGAGCAAATACATAGGTTTCATCTCCTGTTACCAGTACAGTCATCTAAGTGGGCCCCATAGATCATAAAAAAACGGTTTCATCTCCTGTTACCAGTACAGTCATTCAAAGAGGGCTTTTTTTTTTATAACGTTTTAAAAGTTGTGATTATATTTGAAAAAAAAAATTGGATAAAATTTTATTTAAAAGTACCTCCAAAAGTTAGGATTTTTTTTTATGTAATTTTCCCTAATTAAATGAATGATATAGTAGTTGGGCAAAAGAGAGAATCTTGGGGGCCACAGCCACAGAAAAAAAACCCATTTTATATGTGGAGGTTGTTATAATTTCAAGAATCATTTCATATAAAAATCAGAGCAATACAAAATGTCCATTAAATAGGATCTCCTCACAATATCAAGAAATCTCCAAGGTTTTTTTAGTAGAGTTGGTACCATATATATATATATATATATATATATATATATATATATATATATATATATATATATATATATATATTAGTACCATATTATGTGAAATATTGTTGCGTTATTTTTTTTAACAAATTTAGTAAAATTTCATTATAAATTTCAATATAGATAAATTCACTAAAAATAACTTTAAAATAATAAAAAATATTTCTCTCACAAATATTTCAAATAAAATAAAAAAATAACTAAAATATTTTTCTAGAGGATATAAGAAAAAACCTTTTTAATCTAAAAACATAATACAAATGCGACAAAAGAGTTGATCATAGCAGAATCTGACTACTTTTTACAAACGTTTACTAACCCATAGCTCCATTGAATAGATCAAAGGACTCTTGATAATCAATAAAAAAGCTAAAATGTCAAAAATAAAAAATAAAAAATAAAACCAGATACATGGGATAGAACTCACACTAATTTGAGATTAAACTCAAACATAATTTATTTATGATATTAAAAGATAAAAAAAAAAAGGTATTTGGGTGGTTTTTGACCAAAAAAGGACAAAAAGATCCCTCAAAACCATAAAAATCAATAGATGAAGAAAAAGGAAATTAGGAATCTATGTGTTGAAGTGAGCCCTAGAAAGTCAAAGATTTGATTATATATATTAGGAATTAAATTTTTATTGTATTTTAGGAAGTTATTTTATTCCTCCTAATTAGTGTCTCCTAATTTGTGTGTGATTAGGTTTTCCATGTATAGGAATATTTAATGTATATATAAAGGATTTAACATCTTTTGTGGAATATATGAAAAAATAATTCCCTTGAATTCTCTCTTCTTTTTCTCTGAATTTTATTCTACATGGTATCAGAGCATACCTTTTGAATTCGAATTCAAATTTTGTGTTGAATCCTTGAAATCGTTTTTTTTTTCTCTTCAAAATTCTTTGAATCCTTTGAAGTCGTAATCCTTCCAAAAATACACCATGTCCACTGAAAATACATCCATTGTCTCCCATGGAACACCCAATTTCATTCAAACTCTTCAAGATAATTCTCCCTTTCCTACAGGAATTATACTTGATGACGAACTACCCTCTATGGTCTCAACTCACAGGGATGCAAATTGGAGCCAGAAATAAATATGGCTTTCTTACTGGCACAACGCCAAAACCACCTGCAGGAGATAAAGCTTTAGAGGCTTGGCTTATTGATAATAACTGAGTAAAAAGTTGGCTTATTGATTCCATGAGTCCAACGTTGATGTAGAGATTCATCTGTCTTCAAACAACAAAGGAGATATGAGATGCTGTCTTAAAAACCTTCTATGATGGATGATGAAACTCAATTGTTTGAGTTAAATCGGAAATCATTTGCTACACATCAGAATGGTAGGCCATTGCCTACATACTAAAATAAGCTGGTTGGGATATTTCAAGAGATTGATGCCCGGATGAGTGCTTAAGGGGAGGATGTTAATGGGGTAGTATCACTCCATAAGCATATTAATCAGCTTCGAACACATATTTTCCTAGTCGGCAGACTTGACTCGAAATTTAATAATGCTCAGAGTGAAATACTATCGAAGGATCCACCTCTTGATCTTGAGTCCAGTTATGCATATGTGCGTAGGGATCGCAACCAGCGATAGACGATGGAGGAGCCGAAGGTTCTACCTGACCATACAGTACTTGTAGCAGCTCAGACTCGACCACAGTTCAAAGGGAAAGTACTGAGTAAGTCCAGTACATACACATGTACTCATTGTGGTGAAGTTGGACACTCTAAGGAACGGTGCTATGAAATTGTAGGCTATCCGGAATGGTGGGATTTCAATGGAAAACCTCGCAAGAAGCTCGGAAAAGCTGCAATTGCCACCTCTAGTGTCACAAAACCAAGTGGTGATCTTGATGAAACATCAGGTATGACAAATCTTACTCGGAATGATATATGGATTATTGTTACAGGTGCTACTGATCATATGACAAACTCCACCCACCATCTTAACTCCATCCAACCATCAACCCAACATAATATTTTGACTGATAATGGAGGAATAGCACCCGTCACCGATGAAGGATCAATATCTAACTCTAACTCTCTTAATTTAGATATTGTTCTTATTGTTCCATTCCTTTTGTGTAATCTACTATCTGTTAGCCAAATCACTGAAACCTTAAACTGTACTGTCAAATTTTGGCCTAACTATTATTTATTTCAAGACATTGTAACGCACCGAATTCTTGGCTCTGGTGTTAAACGTGAAAAGTTGTACTATCTTAATTTACATGGTGATCCGAATAAGAAATTAAATCAAGTCAATAGTATTATTAGAAGCTGCTCGGACAAAGAACAAGTCATTTTGTGGCATCATCGTCTTGGACATTTATCTTTTAATTATCTTAGAAAAATAAAGCCTGAATTATTTTTGAGTATCACAGACTTTGAGTTAAAGTGTGATATTTTTGAATTGGCAAAGAGCCACTGGATTTTATATGTACCGAGTTATAATAAAAATTCACTTTCATTTATGACTATTCATTATAATGTATGGGGACCTGCTCGGATTCCCACTCTATCTGGTGCTCGATATTTTGTAGCATATATTGATGAATATACCCGGATGACCTGGGTATCCCTACTTTCAAACAAGGGAGATGTGAATTCTGTGTTTCAGGACCAGTACAAAATGGTGGCCATGCAGTACTAGTGCAAAATCAGAGTCTTACAATCTGACAATGGTGGGGAGTATCTTAACTCAACTCTTAAAGTTTTTTGCCACGAGCATGGCATTCGTCACCAAACTTCATGCGCCAAAACTCCCCAATATAATGGTATATCAGAACAAAAAAATCGACAGTTATTAGAACTTGTCCGAGCATCTCTGTTTGACATGAATGTTCCTAGGGAATACTAGGGAGAGGCTATTCGGTCTGCTGCATATCTCATAAACTGGACTCCATCCAGAGTACTCGGTTTTAAAATGCCTCTTCAGAAACTTCAGGAGCTTGTCCCATCTCCATCTCTAAATAATCTTAAACCCCGAATCTTTGGATGCTCGACATATGTTCATCAAGTACTCGGTAAATTGGATCCACGAGCTATCAAGTGTATCTTTGTTGGCTATGCTGATCTACAAAAGGGATATCGGTGTTATGACCCGAATGCTAAGAAGATGTATGTAACTCGGGATGTTCAGTTCCATGAAAATGCATCCTACTTCTTTCAATCCAAGTGCTCTCTTCAGGGGGAGAGAGTTTAGAGCATCTTTGAAGATAGCACTCCGAGTATCTTACCTGTTCCGAGTCCGAGTACCTTACATCCGAGTATCTCACATGATCCGATAGAAAGTCCGAGCATCTCACCTGGACAGATAACTGAAGATAGTTTGAGTATCTTACTTGAACCTGAAAATAATCAAGATAGTACATCTTCCCAGTCCACACCAAAAGTTGAAGAATCTCCAGAAGTGCACAATGAGGTAAACTCGTCTCCTTTAGTAACTCTAAATATCGAGCCTTATTATCCTTCTAGAATAAATAGAGGGATTCCAAAAAGACAATATGATCCGAACCTTAATACCAAAACTAAATATCCTATCAATAATTTCATATTAACAAACCATTTGTCTGAATCACATGCATATACTGTAAATCAATTGTCTATTGTATTTATTCCGAGTAATGTGCAGGAGGCTTTAGCTAATCCGGATTGGAAGAAAGCCATGAATGAGGAAATGGAAGCATTGTAAAAGAACTCCATATGGGAACTTGTTCCGCTTCCTGAGGGAAAGAAAACGGTCGGATGCAGGTGGATATTCAATGTTAAACTGAATCCGAATGGAAGCATTAATTGATATAAAGCTCGGTTGGTAGCAAAGGGATATACTCAGAAGTATAGAATTGACTATGAAGATACATTTAACCCTATAGCAAAAATGAACACCATCCGAGTCCTTATTTCATTAGTTGCCAACCTGGACTGGCCACTACGACAATTTGATGTAAAAAATGCTTTTTTGAATGGAACCATAGATGAAGAAGTGTATATGGATCCACCACCCAAAATGAGGTACACTGACCGAGTATAAAAACTGAAAAGGGCATTATACGGACTCAAGCAATCACCTCGAGCATGGTTTGGATGACTCTCAACATTTATGAGGAAGTTCGGTTATAAACAAAGTGATGTTGACCATACGCTATTCATTAAACAAAAGCCGAGTAAAGTCACTTGGAGGAGCAAGAAACAGAAAGTCGTAGCAAGATCAAGTGTTGAAGCTGAGTTTAGAGGAATGACTCATGATGTATGTGAATAGCTTTGGATAAAACGAATTGTTTAGGATCTGGGACTAAGTCATCTGAAGCCTATGTTGTTGCATTGTGATAATAAGGCAACTATAACAATTGCAAGCAACCCAGTTCAACATGATCGGACTAAGCATGTGGAGGTTGATAGGCACTTCATCAAAGATCATCTGAATCAGGGAACAATCGATCTTCCATTTGTTTCTTCTCAGACTCAACTAGCTGACATCCTTACAAAGGCTATATCCAAAAAAATATTCCACAGCTCACTTGGCAAGTTGGGAATGATTGATATACACTCGCCAACTTGAGGGGGAGTGTTGAAGTGAGCCCTAGAAAGTCAAAGATTTGATTATATATATTAGGAATTAAATCTTTATTTTATTTTAGGAAGTTATTTTATTCCTCTTAATTAGTGTCTCCTAATTTGTGTGTGATTAGGTTTTCCATGTATAGGAATATTTAATGTATATATAAAGGATGTAACATCTCTTGTGGACTATATGAAAAAATAATTCTCTTGAATTCTCTCTTCTTTTTCTCTGAATTTTATTCTACACTATGTTGCACGAATGCTTTAACTAATGAACATTTTTTCGTATTGAGAATTTCAAGAAACTCTTCAAAAATATTTTTGAGCTATTTTTATAAATTTAAAAAAATTAAAAAATACATTTCCAACATATTCTTTTAGATTTTCTAAACAAAAATAAAATAAATTTAAAAGATATTTCTTATCTTTTCAACTAAATAAAAATAGTTTATAATTATTGTTAATTGATAGTAATGAATACTTTTTTTAGTATTTATATATGAATTTACATTTATATTTAGTTTTATTAATTATTTACGTACCTCTATATTTTTAACATTTACATATTTTCTTCACATTTCTATTTTCTATATTTTAAAAAATATCATTTTATCATATTAATTTGTTTCTACAGTTCTCCATATTTACAATTTCATTTCTGTCCTGTGTAACTTAAACGGTGAGAGAGAAGAAGAGGTTTAATGACATATAAATCAATATCATATTATGTGAAATAATATTTTGTTATGTTAAAATTATCATGTATGTGCCGCACTATAATTTCATATTGTTTTTATAATATATCTAAAATTATTAATTATAAAAATTATATTATAGATTAAAAAGAATTATTATATTGTGTCAAACTTTTTCGTTTTCTTTTTTAGATTTCACAGAATAAAATTAGTAGCGATATATTATACTATCATTATCATGAGAAAACGATATAAGTGTAAATTAGTGAAGTTAGTGCCTAGGGAGTCAAAATGCAATATCCTTTGGAGATTTTTTTTTTTTTCAATCAACGGAGTTGAAGAGATTTTGTGGGAAGAGATTAGGAGAGACGTTCTTTACATTTTTTGCCCTTTAAATTACTTGTAGGAGATGATATGTTTTAGAAATTAGTAAATGAGTCATATAAAAGATAATATATTTTAACTTCATCCATGTGAAAATATTTTTTTAATGGTAAATGGTCACTGCAAAATTTGACCATAAAACATAGAAGATAATATTTATTTTTATTTTAATATAATAAATGGTTGATTGTGGAAAGAGATAAATATTTTATAAAAGGTACATCAGATTCAATAGCATTTAAAGAATAGTAATCTAAAAAAATATTCAAATTTTGTGTCTGATGCTGGCTACGAGAAATTTTTAAATATATAAATCTTTTGTGTAATTTTATTTTTATACTGATAAATAATTAAAAATATAATTATATTTTAATAAGTTAAATGTTCAAAAAAATTATTTTATATAAATTAATAATTTTTGTAATTTTTTTTATCTAAGTACAAATTTTGGAAAAAAGAGTGAAAATAGGTTTTAAATCCAGAACCTTATGATGTTCGTAGGAGCGTTAGATCATTTAGTCAAGTATGGATCGACAATAAAATTTGCAATTTTAAAAAATAAAATAGATCTTATTTGAAAGTGCTTACTATACATAAAATTTTCCACTTTGTCAGGATGATTAAAAATATTTATTAGCAAGTGAGATAGTGAGTTAGTAGTGATTAGTTTTTTATTTGTTGCCAAGCTCAGGTTTTCACGCAAACTAGCTGTCAATAATTCTAGCTAATTTAGTCATGAAAATGATGCAAGCTAGTTTCATTTCTTACTTATACAATAAAAAATCAAAAATGACATTATCCGAAAGATTCAATGGATTGGTCCTTCCTTGTTTATATATATAGAAACACGATTTCTCTGTTTTTAACTACTGTTCACAGCTTTTTTTTTTTTCCTGTTTTAGGATTTGGGTGGTTTTTGTTCTTCTAACAAAAACCACCCAAATCCATTGATATTTCTTGCTTTTCTTATAGATTATAGCTATAATAATAGTGATATCTTTCTATATGTTGTTGTTGATATTTTTGGCAGATATTTTTTGCTGTTGTTATTGATATTATCTTTGTGCAGATGTTTTCTGCTGTTCATGGTGCAGCCTCTGTTTTACTTGCATCTGGTTGCCAGAGCTATGGATCAAACAAAGAGAAAAAACTTCAAGGACAAAGCTCACTTCTCCCACCTCCATTTTCATGTTTCCTCTACTCTTGGTATGCTCTCCAACAAGATCGATATACTCTACACCGAAGTTGGCTTGATGAGTTCTCTCAGACTCACTACTGAGCACCTCTCTTCATGGCAGCCTCTTTTGTTGCCTCTGTTGCTGGTGGCGCCACTCCTTCTGCTACTGTTGCTGGCAGCGCTGCTTTTCACTTTCAACCTTAGTATATCTAGGGTTTGTTGTATGGAAAGGATGACATTTGGGAATGGACTTGTTATGATTGATAGGCTAATGACCTTTTGTTTTTTTTTTTTTTTTTTTTTTTTGATCATGAGAGGGGAGGGGGGTGGGGAGTCGAACCTCCCCTCTACAATGCCCCTCAACAGCCTGGCCTACGGAGGTAATGGCCTTTTGTTTTATTTTCTTTGTTCTTGAGCTATTATGTAAAACGATTGTTATTTAATGATGGTAGTATTATTGTTGTTAAAAAAAAAAAATTCAATGGATTGTGGGATTTTTAGTGATAGGGACGTCTCTACAGTTTGTGTTGGATAATTCAACTACCATAAATTCTTACCTATTTTGAATGTGTTATTTTAAAATTTTTAGTATAAAAATATAGTGCTGATAAATGTAACAGATAGCGATGTAGATAAAAAAAATTTTAAAAACGTTTTTTTACTCCATTAACAGGAAAATTCTATCCATTGGAATGAAGGGATTTTTTTTTAAAATTTAATGGTTCGCTATTCAAAACGGACCCTCCTACCAATATTATTTTCAATGAAATTATTTGTCCTATTTTTATTAAATAAGTGTAATTCATTTAAATGATACGGCATAAATTGGGTCCTGGTGTAAGATAAAACTAATAAATTGCGTCCTTTTCTTTGTCTGCATCTTCAGATATTTGTTGATGCATTGGAGTGAGGTGTTCAGTTTTGTAGGTTCATCACTCTGTTTCCTTCATGATATTCCTGTTGCACATCTAGTTAGAGTAGCCACAA
>CATIWK010285937.1:0-10441 GCA_949634005.1 Mallotus japonicus
TTTGGCGACGAAGATGCGCTCTCTCTCCTTCTCCCTCTATTCTTCAACCATCAAATCCAATGCTCCATCTTTTCGCCGCTGCTGCTTCCCTCTGCAAATCAAATCCAGGAACGATTTCATTTCATTCAATGACAACGCTTCACTTCTCTTCATGAACTCTTCACTTTCCACCTCCAACCATCCCCGCCGTCTCTCCACCGTCGCCGCCTCCAGATCGGAAAATGACATCTCTCAGGTTCTCCGTGTTCGATTATGGCTACCTTTTTTTTTACTTCGGATTCTGATTTACTTTTAGCTAATTATTTTTAATTTGTCGAATCGCAGAAAGATGAATCGTTTTTGAGGAGTGTGTTATCAGGTATGGAAAGCGTTTATTTAAACAGAAATCCAACAGCGAAAGCCGTGTTGGAGCTGGTGAAGTCAGTTGACGGCGAAAGAATCTGTTATGATCATCTTGCTTTCAGGACGTTTGGGGTATATATTAGTACTCATAAGTACCACCAATTTTCTTTTTTTTTTTTTTAAATATTAATCAGCTCATGGAATAATTTCGATTGTGTGATTTTGTTTGTTTGTATGTTGTGATTGGAAATATGTAATTCAGGTAGATGGGCATGGCATTGATTCAATGGCAAGTATTTTCTTGGATTATGGGTATACACAACAGGAAGAGCTAAGATTTCCTGCAAAAAAATTGAAAGCCTTTTGGTTTTCACCTCCTAGGATTTCAGATTTGGATTCTGGTAGTGGTGTTTATGGTCCTTTGCCAAGAATTTTCATTTCTGAGCTTCTTGTTGATCAGATTACCCCACAAGCTCAGGTGTGTTTTTCATTTTTCATTTAATTAATTTATGTTTGCTTCTGGCATATACTTTTTAACTGTTTGCTTTTCATTCTTTTTATGCATGTTTGTTAATTTTTAATGTCTTTGGAAGCATTCATGAGTTATATATATGTTATTTGTGATTGATTGAGGGAAATGCTGATTGCCGAGTGGTTTCTTCAGATATGAATAATGCTAGCAATAGAACTTCTTGGCTAACTACGACTTCATTGACATAGTAGTTGCTTTTTTTTCTTTGCCATAGATATAGTTAGGACATGTTACAGGGGAGGGGATATCCATCGTCACGCCCCTTCCAAGAGTCCTACTGTGTAGGCTGCCACACTTTTAGCATGGGTCCCACACCTAAGGGCCCACAAGAGCACCACAACTGGCGGTGGGCATTTAAATCACCACTTTGCAGGTGGGGAGGATTGAGCATTCTACTATCCCCGTACCTCACGCAAAGGTGTGGCTTAAATGGCTAGTGGTCAGTGCTAAAGTAATCTATTGCATATGCAATTGGTTTTTTTTTTTTTCCCCACATGGCACATGCCAAAAGCATCCACATGGGGCAATTGTTCTCTAGCCATGGATGTCCAATTAACTGGGGGAACTTTTGTTTAGGTTATTAGATGTCCTCCCAGGTCTAAGCTTTGAACTTAGAGTTGTTGAACTTTAATTTTGTTTCTGATTCATGTGGTCTTGTGTTTTTATAATATTCAATATATAAGATTCTGGGGAATATGAATGACAGTTGGTGTTTGAATTCGCAATAGAATGCTTTGTGCATTACTGCTGATACTTTGATTGTAACTTAAAATATTTGTTATGCTTACCTTTTGCTAGCTACAAAATGGTCCAATGGACAATTTGTCAGATCCTCACTAATTTAAAGAAATTTGTCATTGCTCGCAGAAAATCATTGAAATGATGAGTGACTGAATTTGTTTGTTAAAATATTGATCATTTTTAAGATTGAACCTAATCCATACATCCCAAGGCATAAGGGTCAAGATGCTGTGGATGTATGAAATATGAAGGATGGTTAATCTGTTTCCAAGATCCATGTCTTAGTGGCTGCTCATTTATGGAACAGTGTGGGCTATAACTATATCCAATCACCTTTTTCTTGCACCCATTTTGAGCACCCATTCTTAGGACTTGGAGAATAAATCCTTCTCCCTCTCTCTCCCCTGCTCTCCTTTTCTTTTTCTTGTACGAAATTAAAATAGATAGATTTTGTGAACTATCACTTTTTGTGGCACTTGCAGATATATTTAGTAAGAAATAAAGTTTCAGATTTATCCAAAGCAAAATCACTTTTCTTTTTCTATAATCTCATCTTTTTGTCTCGTTAGCGGTCATTGATTTATCTACTGTGTACATCATGCTTTCAGGAAATAATTAAAAAATATATTGAAATATCTGGCAGCGGATACAAACATGCAGCTCTTGCAAGTGCTCTAGGATCTTTAACATGGAAGAAGCCCTTATTTTCAGAGTTTCAGCAATTGGCAAGGTGATTAATCTTTGTTGTGCGTCTTACTTCTTGTCAAATACTACTTGTTGTCTCTGTATGAGTATATATAAGTTATGGAAATTTTACACCATTGCATGCAGATAGGTGCGGCTGTTATGAATTGAACATTGTTAATAGGCAGCTTACTGCTATGATACTGCATTGTGCTGTGTTTTCTGGAAGTAATAAACTTAAAACTGTATTTCAAATTTTTAGAGACTCCTTTGGAATGACTTTTTTCTGGTTGAAAAATATATAGGGAGAGTGAGTATGCTGCCTGGACACTTGTCAATGGTTATGCACTGAACCATGTTACCATATCTACTCATCGGCTGAAATCACACTTGAGAAAAATTGAAGGCCTCAATCAGTTCCTTGAAGAGAATGGGTTCAAATTAAATTCTGAAGGTGGAATTTTGAAAGGTTTGTACTATCTTGTTAATTGTTTCTCTCTTTTATCTTAATTTTGCTAGGATTTTTTTAAAAAAGATTAGGAGTTATATGTTAATCATGTGTTAGTGGAGATTTGAACATAAATTTCCATGGCAATCCAGTGGAGAATTCAGTAAATGGAATGACTATATGCTTTCTTTTGCTTAACATAATTTTATTGCATCTTTGTTCAAGATCTCATGAATACTAGATTGGCCATGGGATCATAGCTAAAATCAAATTTCATTAGGGTCATCAACATGCTCTTGATAGAAAAGTGACAATCTCCGCTTGTTTTGCATGGAGATCTAATAATTGTATTGGTGACTTCTCCCATTTTTGTTCAATGGTTTATCCTTAGGATAAGCAATTTGACATTTAAAAGAATTCATTTTCTGCTTACCAGTGAGTCCTGATGGCCTTCTGCGGCAAAGTTCAACTGTGGCAGACTCGATGACTTTCAAATTCTCTGATGGTGTCACTGAATCAGTTCCTTGTTCATACATTGAGTTCGCAGACCGTCTTGTGTTGCCGCAATATAAAAATTTACCAGAGAAAGAGGTAAACAACCCTTGTTTTTATCAGTTGAAAGATTTACTACCAACTAAATTGCATCAACCATATATTAACTTCATTAGTAAGTGTAACAGGTTAAGGAGTTTCATAGGCGAGATGGCTTTGAGGTTGGAAATGCTGATAAAATCTTTGAGAGCACATCTAAAGAACAACTCACTCGGAGAGCTGCATGAGATAAAATACACATTTGAAGGAATAAGAGTATTAGTTACTCGCAGCTAGCACAATAAGCGGTGTTCTAGGCCAAGATGTAAATATATGGTTTTTACTTGATTCGTATCAAATTGTATATGAACTTAATGCAACATCAGTCAATGATGTCTATCTGAACACTATTTCCTTTTGAAGCTCCTATGTTAATTAAGAATGGACTAGTTTTTTCTTTGTTTGTGTAATTAGCTAATGATTATAGAGATAAAACTTATATACGGGCAAAAAAGGTAGAAACTTTCTTTCAGGGTCGATACAAATTTATGACCGTCTTCGCCTTGTCTTGCTTGCTCCCATTGATTTCTGTCATAATTTGCCAGATCCAAAAACAGGTTACTTTTCTATTTATTTTGGGACTTTATATCTGCAATAACAATTATATAAGAGAATTGCGGGACAAGCATAGCTATACATATTTAGAAAGACTTGTCTAATTTGTTAAAATAAAGGCATTAATGCAGCCTCCCATTCACCTTCTTTTGTCCAGTTATCTCGCAGCAGCATTAAAGTTTGATTTCAAGTTTATATCACGAAGTGAAGATTGGGAAGAATGGTTGGGAGGAAGAGAGAAAATGTTATAATGAGCTAATATTCTTTAAACATTTCAAGACATTTTGCAGTACACCATAGGGTTGACAGACCTTTCGCTCCATATAATAAGCTTTCACCTGCCTAACATTCTCTTCCTGCTGGGAGGTCATCATTCTAAACACGACACTGACCACACATGTTCCTCTTTTGCCTTCTCCGATGTCCAAGAACAAATGCTTTCACAGAAAATACATCTATACTGGGAACAAGGGGAAAAAGAAATGAATAATGAAAAAGGGATGGACAATCGGACAATTACTGACCCTGTGCTACTGTTTGCCATTTGGTTTTGGAGATTGATAGGGGTATTGGTGGTGGAAAGGGGATGCATAGGAACCATTTGGTATTGAAAGGCTTCTGTGTTGCTGTCCATTCCTCAATAATCCCCCTTGAGTTCGGTTGCTATTTTTCGCATTTGGGCTGGATGCTGTTCGGTCAGCCTGCATGGATTGAAAATAATATGACGAACTTGCCATGTCCTTCAGATTAGGCAGAGGCTTGAGCGCCTCCACAACTTCGCTCATCAGGGGTCTGGCTTTTGGATCTCGGCTGAGGCAGTGAGCAGCCAGTTGTGCTGCTTTCTGGGCACCTTTTATGGAAAAGTGGCCTTCAAGCCGAGGGTCTATCAACCTGTAGAATCTTCTCCTCTCTCCTAGATGTGGCCGAGCCCATTCCACAAGATTGTGTTCTCCAATGGGTCGGTTCTTATCCATGGATCTTCTGCCAGTTATCATTTCTAGTAAAACCACACCAAAACTGTAGACATCGCTCCTTGACGTGAGATGTCCTGAGAAATAAAAGTTCTGATATTTTCAGACAACCAAATAAACTAAAGAGACCTTCTCCAAGGTTAACTACTTATTGCATTGGGAAACTATGATATCCAGTTAAATAAAAGAAAAACGAGAGAAGTAATTTCTCCAAGCCAATATCTTTGGACAAGAAAATGTGATCTTCACAAACAGCTGGTAAATGAAATGGACATTTTTTAACCAGAAATTAATTTAATATCAGCTCAAATCATCACAGTTCAGACTCTATATAATGGCTTGAACCCAAGAGTGCAGACACTACAGTTAACTTGTGCCACTGAGATTATAAACAACAATTATCTAATTATCTACAACAGAAACACATATATCAAGAATGTACTGCTTAGTGTCAGTACCCACAATTAATATGGAATGAGATATGGCCAAGAAAAAAAAAAGGTCCAATGCTTTGACGTTCCTAGCAATTGGTACAATCTAGAAGCATCAGCCAATTCAACATCACTACCATGGCATTCACTCAGAAAAGCAAAAAGTTTATTGAACAAGTCCTTGTAAATATTAAAGGAAAAATAATATGCTGAATTTCAATCAGTGTAAGAGCTAACACCTAATCAGTGCTTAAATGTTCCATTTTATCATCAAAGAGATGGAAACATAGATAGATGGTCAACAGAATGCACTGGGCATGTCCAACATGGATATATGGATGCATCGGTTGAAAAGTTAACAACAAAATCCACACATGTATTTCTGATTCATTGAATGACATTGAAGATAGATGGTAAAGGGAGCAAGCATAAGAACAAATTATATTAAATTATGCTTACCAGTCATGACATATTCCGGGGCTGCATAACCATAAGTTCCCATTACACGGGTGGATACATGGGTCTTATCTCCCTCAGGACCATCTTTAGCAAGTCCAAAATCGGAAAGCTTGGCATTATAATCCTGGAATCACATGTTAGTAGAAAGCCACACCATATGCAGTCAGATACACAATTTTGTGAAGGTTCTATTGCATACCGCGTCTAATAGGATATTTGAGGTTTTAAAATCACGATATATGACTGGCCTTTCTGCTTCTTCATGAAGAAAGGCAAGACCCTTCGCAGCACCTAGAGCAATTTTCATCCGTATGGACCATGGAAGAGGCAAGGATCCTGCAAATAAAATCATTATCCAATAAATATACCAGTCTAAAATACTTAATGATGCAAATGCAAATCCAGACCCATCCATTCTAGAAAAAGATAATGACTTGAGCAAAAAAGAAAAAGTTTGTGGATGGTGTGTTGAGAGCCTCCATTTTGCATAAATATTATTCATAAATGTTTTTTTCATTTCTCATATCAAAAGTGCAATAATCATGTACCAAGCACAAAATATAAAGAATAAAAAAAATATATAATGTTAGGGAGTAGTGTCTGAAACCAGAAGCAGGTGGATATGGAAGTTACTTCTAAATAGGTGGTTCTCTAAGCTCCCTCGAGGCATAAACTCATATACTAGCAGCCTCTGATCATCTTCAATGCAGTAACCAATCAGTTTAACCAAGTTAGGATGAATAAGATCACCAAGATAATTCACTTCAGCCTGCCATGTAGAAGAGCCATGAATCAAAAGAAAATTTTTTAATGCAAGATATTAAATAAAAAGCCATTACAATGGTGAAAATCTTATATAGAAAGTGGGACAAAAAAGAAGAGTTCATTACCAGCCACTCTTTGTGACCCTGAAGACCATCATGATTAAGTGTTTTGACAGCAACAGTAAGTCCTGTGCCAGGTTTCACAGGAGCAGTTCCATTCTCTTCAATCCACCCCTTGAACACACAGCCAAAACCACCTTCACCAAGAAGACTCTCAGGTCTGAAATTTCTTGTTGCCAACTTGAGATCATTAAATGTGAATTTTCTCAGTCGAGAAGCAATTTTAAGCTCCTCTTCAAGTTTGGAAGTGGATGAATTACTTTCTGCATTACTTGTAGTTGTAGATGAGATTGTGGGAGCAGTTGGTTGGTCTCTGCTTGTATCATTTGTAGATTTACTTTCTGTTCATCCACACAAAAAGTTACTTTGTTAGAACACATACTAGAAAGAAAGAAGTAATGAAGAATTTAGTCACAGCATTGACATTGACATGAATCTGGTATGCTATCACAGTCCTCAAGATCTAACAACATTCAGGAGGATAATCAAGGCAACACAAATGTCAATGCCAAGAAGGGCATGTGACGCATTCATCATAATCAAAAGGCGAAACAAAAGAAAGCAAAGTACAAACTGCAATGCAACACTTGAGATGATTGTCGAATACATCATTAAAGGAAGTCAATTAGCCATTGGCCTGCTGTCTATTTCTAAATTTGAATATGTAATTTTGACTTAAAAATCAATCAAGCATAACATGAAACTACTTTGCAACATTTTGACTAAACCTGATAATTGCTCTTCCAATCTCATAAAGTTTCTCACAACGAGATTTGAATAAAAAAATCTACATTAACACCAATAACTTCTATAATTCCATCAGGCATCCAGTTCTCCCATGAAACAATTTTTTTTACCGCTATACGCATCACTGACAGTAAAATGTTGGTATTGCGACCTGCCAACTCATTACCAATCGTACCTGCTGCAACTACAAACTAACCAATTATATTTAGCAGTTGGAAACATGCACCGTGTCACTGAAGGCACCTATATTTCAAAAGTGCAGTGGTCAACTAGGATTAGCTGACCCAATGCTTCCTCCAATGTAATTTACCAAACATAAACTTTTCAGAAGAAAGGTTTAGGAGAAATAGTAATGTGTTTGAAGAAACTGAGACATGAATCGATATGAAAGAGAAACTTTCTTATCTCCTAGGCAAATGAATAGGGAATTCTTAGTATTGTTAGAAGGTTTCAATTAGTCAAGTCATCTGATAGGAAAGAGAGATATAATCAGTCTTATAAAGAAACCATAGAGTTGGAGATGCATGAACAACATAATCTCATAAAATTTTCCAAATGGGAAAAGAAAATCAAAGAAAAAGTTGAAAGGTACAGCCTAACCAATAACTTTAACTCAAACAAATAAATAACACCAAAACCAGGTACAAATGCATAGCAACCCATTCCTTTATTGAACTAATCTTCTAAGAAACCAGAAATATAAGTTTCCCAACTTGATCTACTAAAAACAGGAACAGCTGAAAATGACACTTCTAATAGCAATTCTATTTGTTCAGGATGCACTCCATCAGTTAAAGGTAAAATGTAGTTTCTTAGAAACCCCTTCACCAATCCAACTAAAGTTGCTGTCTGGTTTGGATCCTTAATCAGCTTGCTGTTGGTGGAAAATTCTCAATAAAAAAAATTCCTGGTCATTTGTTGCTTTTGGATTCATAATTAGCAACTACCAACCGAAATCCTATCATAAGAACCCCGCCTTGGCCGTAATCAGAACCATTTGAACAAACATTATCTAGATCGCATGCCCAAAAGAAAAAGAAGTGACACATTAATCCAAAGACCAGTAAGAACCAAGCTGAAATTCACATTAAAAACTAAAGCAACATCAACTAACAAAACAAAATTATGAGGAGTACAAAGTTACCACAATGGGTACTGGTTCCACTAACAGAGCTATCAACTTTGGATCTTGAAGAAATGCAGCTTCCTATAAATCTGAACTTGAACCAACACCCAGTCTCTGCCTCCTCCACAGCATCACCGGGGCTAGCACCGCCACTATTGTCACTAACAGCTTTCTTCTTCTTATTCCTTCCCTTTGATTTGCACAATTCCCAAGAAGATGCTTTCTTTACTCCTCCATCTTCACCTCCTAATCCCATCATCCACTCCTCTCACAAAAAACCCTAAATTACAGGACCCAGATCCACTTTTCATTCAAGGAAACCACCGAAATCCCACCTCCCCCGCCAAAAAAAGAATCTAATCTTTGACAAAACCCAAAAGAAGAAACTAAAAAAGGGGAAAAGGATGAAAAATGAAATAATAAATAAGCCCGAATTTAACAAAGTTTTCTCTTGAAAAAACAAAAACCCAGTTGAGAAAAACAGCTTAGATCAAAGAAACAAGCTAAAAAATGACAACTTTTTTTCAGTTTTTGGGAGTTGAGATTTGAACAAGCTGTGTGGAATAGACAACAAGAACAAAAGCAATCTTGGTCTTTTTTTTTTTTTTTTTTGAGTTAATAAACGGAACCAACAAACCCCAGTAAGCAGCAGGAAATGTCTGCTCTAAACAAAACAGAAATAAATCTTAAAAAAAAAAAAAAAAAAAAACACTATTCTTCTCATACACACAGACAGAGAAGCCTATACAAATCACACAGACAAAGCTGACCAGTTTTAACATTAAAGAAAAAGAAAAAAAAAAAAAAGGAAATGGAAATCTTTTCTATTATCTTGAAATTTTAAATTTTTTAATATAAATATAATGTTCCAATAAAAATAAATTACACAAATAAATAAATAAAATAATTTTTTTTTATTATAGCAGATGTAATATATTTAGTGTTGCAGATTTAAGTAGTCTAGTGATATAATTTCTTTCAAGTTAAGGTTTGATTTTTATTTTTTTCCTTTTCAGTTTAAAAAAATATAATAAATTTAAGCAATTAAATTAATAATTAATAAAAAAATTATTTAAAATTTTTTAATTAATAAAAAGTTATGTAATCTAAATATCGATGTAAAACACAATAAGGAATAATCTTTCTCTTTAAGGGCAACTCCAACCCATCACTATAATAGGGGAAAAAATAGGTTAGAGTGCTCCAACACATACTCAATTCCATACCTATTTTAGTGTTGATGAACATGCCAAACTTATATTTACTTTTGGCATGTTCATTGAACACTAAAATAGGTTTGTACTTTTTTTTATTTTATTATTATTAATTTGTAAGATTTTATATTTAGTGTTGAAAATAGTGTAATGGATTGAAAAAAAATATTATAATATGGGATATAAAAAAGAATATATAGAGAATATTTTTTTTAGTGTTAAAAATGGTGTAATTAGTTGGTGTAAAATTACTGTAGAACAGTATTACAGTGTAAATTTAACACTATTTTAATGTTGAGGGTTGGAGATGGCCTAAGTGGATGACAATAGAAATCAAACCCTACACACCATACTTAAAGTTTGTTTTTTGCTAGTTTTTTTTTTTTTTTTTTTTTTTTTGCTAGTTATGTATAAATATTACATGAATGTAATTAATTAATAAATATAAATGAATAATTATATAAAATATTTTACTTTTTACTTAATTGAATATAAAAATTTACCATTCATTAATTTATATAACTAATATATTTACAATAATTAATTATATTTTTGTTCAAAAAAAAAATAATTAGATTTAAATTAGATTTCTACATTAAAATTTCTACATTTCTTTGTTCTAATAGTTAAAGCCTTTACAGATATTTAACAATTAAAATTTTCACAGATATTATAGGAACTCATTTCAATTTGTAGTTGTCATAAAAAATATATAT
>CATIWK010285977.1:0-14009 GCA_949634005.1 Mallotus japonicus
TGACATAAATAAAAGTTCAAATAACTAGGACAATTAATGACATTTATGACAACTAGTGACTCTTGACTAGATAAGTCTTTGAATCTGCCATATGATTCCAAAAATAGCAAATACTCTTGAAATTCGTCCATATCAAGCTAATTAATTTTAAAATATGAAATTAAACTAATTAGCTTGAATTCTTTAATATCCAGATCCATGCTTGTACTTGAGGTTAAATCTACCATTTTGCTCATAAAGTAGAGAACAATTGAATTCAATGCTTGTTTGAACTTCGTTGTCCTTGTTCTTATCAGATTGGGATTGCAATTGAGAACCAGAATCAACCACAAGGCAGTAGATTGCCTTATAGTCCTCATGCAATTCATAAAGAGAGGCCTTAACAAGAGAGAATAATCTTCTTCCACCTTCCCCATACATATGGGCCAAAGAGAACTCCAAGTACTCAACCTTATTGGTGGGATCCAATATATTTGCAAAGAAGATAATGAAATTTATTTTTTCTGGATCCCCCCAATATTTATCAAACTTAGCTTTCATATTTAAGCCCATAGAATTCAGACTTGTATCAGATGATTGGATCCAGTCACAACAACACAGAATAAATCAAAAATTTCATTGAAAAAAGTACTTGAAGTGACATAAGAAGAACCAGAGATTCATAGTGTCATGTCATAGAACAGCTTCAAATATCTAATAATGTTATTCACATAATGCCAATCAAATATGTCAGGAACATCCTCACCCAAATTTGCCCTAAAAGAAGACTCGGTTTCATCATATTTTTCAAAAACTTTCTCATATAAGCAGGTTATTTGAAGCATTAAATAGGTGGAGTTCCACCTGGTGGGGACATCTAGAGATAATGATCTATTGCACTCCACCCCAAGCAAATCAGTTAATTCCTTAAACTTTCTAAGCCTAGCAGGTGAATTCCGTATATACATAACTGCCTCCCTAACTTTTTTTACAGAAATATTAACATCTTTTAACCCATCTTGGACAATCAGGTTCAAAATATGAGCAATGCACCTACAATGCAAGTATTTGGCCCTAATAGAGCTTATTTCCCAAGACAACAACTTTTTTCTAAAATATGACAATGCAGTGTCATTGCTGGATGCATTATCAACAGTCACCGTGAAGACATTCTTAACCCCCCAATCAAGCAAACAATTTTCTATTGCCTTGGCAATAGACTCACCTCTATATGAGGTGAGAGGAACAAAAGACAAGATCTTCTTGTGGAGCTTCCACTCATCATCAATAAAATGTGCAGTGATGCACATGTAATTCAGTCTTTGAATTGAAGTCCAAGAGTCAGTTGTCAAACTGACTCTTTGACAATGGTCTTTGAAAAAGGATTTTAATTTAAGCCTTTCCTCTAAGTATATGTTGTAAATTTCTTTACTAATAGTCCACCTAGAAAGGATTTTGAATCTGGGACAGCAAGCCCTTATAAAGTTTTGAAAACCCTCCCATTCTACGAATTTAAAAGGAAGTTCATTTACAATAACCATTTCAGACAGTTTTCTCCTAATTAGTTCTTAGTCAAATATCCAACACCTAATTACCCCAACAGAATCAGAACCACATGCTTTCATATTAACAGGTTGTAAAGTGAGCAAAGACTGCCTAGAGTCTTTGCTATGTGGAATTTTTTTACAAACAAAAATGTGTCCTCTTAAAGATGAAGTGTCATGCAGTTTAGAGTGAGCATTAATAGTTTTAGCACAATATATACACCGACCTTTTATTATTACCCCTTTGTCATTTTTAACCCTCTCGAAATGTTCCCAAGCTTTGCTTCTGGCATCGATCTCCTTTCTTTTTTTAGAAGCTGTTGGATTAGTTTCGGTTTGGCTTTGTTGAACTTCCACCTCTTGTTGCACAATATTAGCTTCTTCAGAGGTCATCTTCCTAACACAGATCATTAACAGAAACATTAGACAATAGACAGTAAGCATTTAATAAAAATTAAAAAATTTTAGCGTTAAATCAAAGGTCAGAATTCACCTTTGAGTTTTAGGCCTCTGTTTCATAGATTGCTTCCACCAAATTGAATTTAAAACCACAAATGACAGAAGAATTAAGGGGCTTCCACCAATTTCTGTATTTTTTGACTTTTATGCTTCCACCATTTTAATTCAGTTGATTTTATCAACTGAAATGACAAGATACCACACACAGAGCCAACAACAATCAATGAAACAATTATCATAATGATAATCACATAGAAAACTCATTTTATCAAAAGATGAATACCAACAAAATTTAACAATTTCTAACTGCCTCCCCAAGAAAAGATCAAAACACAAAGTGACAGAACAATAAACAAGTACTACAAATACAATGGACATAAAAGAGACTCACAAACACATCAACGTTAAAAACAACACTGAAGTAAGAAAAACCATATTTTTTCTTCACAAATCAATTTTTTTTTTAATATAAATACAAAATAGATAGCATCATAACCAAAAGCATTCACAGAAGCACAACTGCACAAGCAAAAGAGCAACAGACCTAAAAAATAAAACAAAAATAAATCAAAATCAAAAGAGCAACATCTATTTGATGATTTTTAATTTATAAATCACCACAGAATCAACAACTCATTAAACAAAAATAAAAACACCCGAATAAATAAAATCACAGGAGAATATTTTAAAAAACCACATGCTTTCCACAATATCTTAACAATAGTTGAGAAAATATCCATTGAGTTCAACAAGCCGAAAAAAATATAAAAATAAATTTAATAAAACATCATAAATGAACAACACTTAAAAAAAATTGAATAAAATTTTCGAGAAAATGATCTACAAAAAAAAAAACTCAAAACACCATAAAATGAACAACAATTAGAAAAGAAAGTCTCGCTTCTACCATATCTAAAAAAAAAACATAACAATAAAATATAAACATCCAAAAAATCAATCAGTTTCTAAGATTGAAGGCCACTGTCACTTGTGTTTTGTTTCTTTAAAAAAAATTCAAATAGACAATGGGTTATCAAAACATTTATCAAAACAAACACAGACCTTCACCATAAGAATCAAACAACATATGTTATTCTTCTGTCATTAGTGGTTTTAAATGTGTAAAGGAAGTTTTTGTTCGAAGGAATAAGAACAATTAAAGCAAGAAGAGAGACCGATCCATTTGCATGTACTAAGAGAACATCAGAGAGGGTTAATAGGGGCGACGGTGTAAGAGGAGACTGTCGATAATTGGGGATTAGGGTTTGGATGAGGTGTAGAAGACGAGAGAATGGGAGAGGTGAGAGGTCGTTTCAGAGAGAAGGTTCAAGAATAGGGGGCGGTGCTGTAAATGAGAGAAGTGTAAAATGAGAGTTAGGGTTAGATGTATTAGGGTTGAGAGAGTTAATGATACATATATATATATATATATATATATCAAAACGACGTCGTTTTGATACTAATATTTCGAAAGTTTGGGCGGGTCGGTTGGCAATTCAAGCCAACCAACCCGTCACCCGCAGTCCGATATTCCACCATCCGAACCGACCGACCCACTTTCTCACCCGATGCCAATCGACCCAATCTTCTAATTTGGAGCGGGTTGGACCGGAATTTCTGGGTCGGACGGGTCCTGCACACCCCGTACAAGTATTGTTTTTGAACTTTAGACTTGACATTGTTTTAATGATTAAAATAGAGGGACTAAATTACTTTTATTGGTTGCATTAAAGATTTTATCAATCTTTTATTCTCTATCCTGAATTTTTTTTTTTTTATCAATTTTTAGACAAAAATTTCTATTGCTCTTTTTTTTGAAAAAAAAAATTGAACCTTTCATTCATTGAAAATTAAAGTACATCTTGATAATAAAATAATAAAATTAATAGTACAATAAAAAAATACTAAAATAAAATCTCACTGTAATTATAAAATTTCTGGTTGTTATTCCTCAATCGTGTTAACAGAACTTTTTTAATTTGCAACTCAGCGATCTGTACACTCTACTCAATGACTTTGTTTAGTCGTAAATCGACTCTCTGGTTTTTAAATGAATCTAATTGTAGAAAACCAACAAAAAATTTACAATAAGGAGATATCCAAATTCCATAAAGGAAACCATAAAAATTCCACTAAAGGTAAAAACTCCATGAAGGAAGATTTAAAATTTCAATCAAAAGACAAACAGATCAAAGATCTGTATTTATTCAATGTCAAAAAATAAAATAAAACATATAAAATAGAAATAGAAGGAACCTCCACCGATTGAAAAGATGATCGATGGTAGTCAAGATGAAAATTATAATGAAAATCAAGAATTAAGAGAAAAGAGAGAAAAATGTGGCCAGATTTTTTTTTTCCAAGTATTTTATATTTGATTAAATTTCTATTGCTCTTAGTATTAGAAAATTAATAGAATTTTTTTTAATCCTCTATCAATGAACAACACAAATACAATAACTTATATTATATTTATTATATTAAAATAATATTATTTATGTTCATGTATTAACATTATGGAGAGGATAATAAAGAATGCTCCTTTTTGAACATGAAATGAAAAAATTTTAAATTTAGTGGCTGAATTTTTCAATTTTTAAAAATTTGTGTGTCTTTTTTTTCGCAATTAAGTATCTGAACTTTGCAAATAAGTAAAAAATTAATGTTTTTGGCCAATATGATGATGACTGTGCACTAAGATCAAGTGGACTTCACTTTCTATACAATTAGTTGCCCCAGCCACCTGTGTATGTTATTAAAATTTACAAAATTATCCCTAAATTATTTATGAATTGAAAATTAGAGTTTCATTAAAAAAACTGAACTAAGAAGAAGAAGGAGCAGCCATCGATGATTTATAATGGGATAAAATGCAAATTGGACCCTTAACTATACCTTGAAGTTTATGTTTGACCTTACTTTTTTTTTTTTTAATTTCAATTGAACCTTAATCTTTGAAAATTGGATTATATTGGACCATTTTTCAAAAAATTGTTGCAATAAAGTCATAAAAATAAAGGAAAAGTTTAACTTTAATGCGAATTGATAAAAATTAGCTCGAATAACAATGCGAATTGATAAAATTACTTTCAAAATAAATATTTATGAAGTTTTTATATTTTTTTATAAATTTTTAAGTTTATAGAAATATATTTTTATATTTTAAAAAAATTTAAAAAATTTAAAAAATATTTTTTGTAGATCTAAAAATTTTTAAAAATTTAAAAATTTTAGAATCAAGTAATATACAATTAAGAAAAAAGAATTAAAAATTTTCTATACACATGGTAGTTTTTTTTTTAATTTTTAAATTTATAGAATCTTTTAAAATTTAAAATTTTTTTAATAAATTATTGAATGTATAAAAAATTTTTAATTCTTTTTTAATAAATGTATATGGCTTGATTCTAAATTTTTTAGACATACAAAAATGATTTTTAACTTTTTTAAATTTTAAAAAAGATTAAAATTTAAAAAACTTCATAAAAGTATATTTTAAAAGTAATTTCATTAATTCTCATTATTATTTAAACTAATTTTTATCAGTTAATATTAAAGTTAAATTTTTCTTTGATTTTTAGGATTTAATCCTTTGAAGAAGAATCTGATCCAATTTTCAAAGATTAACGTCCAATTGAAAAAAAAAAATATTAAAGTCAAACATAAACTTTAAGGTAAAGTTGAAGGTCCAATTTACACCTTATCCCATTTATAATCTCCCTTGCCACATCCTCATCAATCTAAACCCAGATACAAAATAAAAAATACTAAAAAGAACTACTACAAGATTTAACAACTCAAAGAAAAAAATTCTAACGAATGCAAATATATAGCTAAAAATGAAGGCAAATTCACTCACTACAATTCCTCTTCTGTAAAACCACTCTACTTCTTCTTGGTTCGTTCTTCTTCTTTTGGTTCATCATTCCTATTGTTTGTTCTTCTTGTTTATTCCTTCTTCTCCTTCTTAGTTTTTTTTTTTTAACCTTAAAAAAGGTAAAAAAAAAAAAAAATGGATGGAGGGTTCTTGTTCAAAGAAAGTATAAAGATTGAGGGTGAGTTCTTGGATTCACTAGTTATAATTTCCGATTGAAATAATAACCCAATAAAAAAAAAAAGAAGCTATCATTGAAGAAATAAAATTTGATGGTAAATAATGAAATGACGTCAATTAGGAGAAGATATGTGGTGGTCTAATAAAGAGCAAAGATGACATAAGAGAATAGAAGGAGAAGAAAGGGTTTGAGTGAGGTAGTGATGGTTTTGCAATTTTTTTTTTTTTTATTGCAGATAATAAAATGGCTGCGGTGATTGTGATGTATAAGAAAGGTGAGTGATGTAGGGGAAAGGGAAAGGGAAAGGGAAAGGGGTGATTTTGGACGAAGTTGATTTATATTGAGGGTAATTTTATCAGTTCACTTGTTTAGGATTTATAGTTGATGACATGGCAGCCGACTAGGTAAAAAATGGAGTCCATTTGATTCTAATAAGTATACATTTACCTATAAATTGGTCGAAAAGACTAATTTATTATTAATTTATAAAGCTCATATACTTAATTGTGAAAAAAAAAAAAACTAAACATTTAAATAGAAAAACTAAAAAGTTCAAACATCGAATTTGCAATACCTCCTACATCAAATTGATATTGGTAAATCCCAAAGGACTGTTCTTCAAACTTTTAGGAAAAAAGAAAGAACGTTTTTTTTTTTTTTTTGAACAACAAAAAAGAAAGAACGTTGAAAGCCCCATGAAAAGCTTTGCTACATGCAAATAAGGAAACTTTTGATTGGTAGTTGTATAATTCTATGACTACCATGTTTTACACAAAGAATTGATATTGACATTGCAATCAATCATGTTCTGAAGTATATAACTCATTTTTTATGAAATTATCAAATCAAATCAACAACCAATTTCTTTCTTTTTTTTTTCTTATCATCTATTAATATAATATATGTAAAATTTATGTGAGCATTTTATGAGATAGTCCATGATCTCACAAAATAATGAACTTTTATAATAGAAAACTTTATACATGTCTAACAATTTTTTTTTAAAAAAAAGTAATTATCAACTAATGTAATTCTATCGTTTATATGAGTCCGACTTGAACTTAAAACGTTCAATGTAGAGCAAAGTAATGGCCTATTAGTATTCAGTGTTATGGGAAAAAAATCCTAATTATAAACAGTAATTTCATGCACTAAGATGGGAATTGAGAAATGATTTCGGAGTTAGCTAAACTTTTTAAGTTTTTAGTATGGAAAACGATTGATATTGTGAGGTGTGACAATAACAGCGAAATGACAAAAAACACACTCTCTCCTGCGGCTCCTACACCTATCTTCGTACTTTTAGCGTTTAGTACCTTACTACTAACCTTCAATAATCAAATGGGGGCACAAAGTTGGTGTAGATCACATCACTAATTTCAGTTAGCACCACAAAGGTAATCTTGTCCCCACAAAAACCAATCCATTTGGTACTGACTGTCTGCCTTTGATTAATCTAAAAAGGAAACATATATATATGAGAGGCATGCAAATTGTCAAAGAGATTATGGTAAGGAATTTACACTTCTTGTAATAAAAGTTGGCAACTTCCTCTGCAGATAGATATGCCATCTAACAGAAATCAATAACCAATGTAGTGGGCTAATTTATTGGCTGCAAACCTGAACTCTGCTATTGAAAGAACATTATCTTTTGCAGATGAGGAATTTAGCTTCTAAAGGCAGGAAGAATCAATTGGGGGATCATAAAATGCTTGAATCAAAAGAACATTGGAGTATCAAAGTGGGTACTAAAAGTGGATATCTGACAAAATTTGTCCACGGATATATCATATATAACGAAATTTGTCCTATTTGTTCTGTTTTAGGTTCTTACTATCATATAAATATTTGGATTTATATAAATGAAATTAGAATTGTTGGATTTATTTTTTATTTAATTACAATCTTTAATTATTTTTATATACTAATATCTGTAAAGTATATTAATAATTATAACGGTTCTAATTCTATTTTGGTATGCCCACGAGGTATCATGGACGGGCCCCCACTATAGAAGGCACCTTTAAGCCCGTACCACATTCATATTAAATCCCCCCTGGTCGGTCCACGAAGGAGTAAAGTACTCACAATCATGGTATTTCTAATTCTATTTGTATAGATACAAATGTTTGTACTTTATCTTATTTTGCTCACAAAATAAATCCATCACTAGTGACTAAATTATTTATTAAACCTCATACCTCACTATATTAAAAAAAAACTATTTCGAATATATCAAAAATTTTAATTAATTCGCATCTAGTTGGGTGAATTTTATAAAAAGTAAAATTTTCTTGATACTTGTTATATATATATATATGCTTTAAAATTTTATTTGATATGTAAAACCTATAAGCCATATTTGCATTTAATTTAGACTTAAAGATGACTATAATTTCAACGCCCAAAAAAAAAAGGATGACTATAATTTCACAGCTGACCAGTAGTTGACAATTTTAAAAGGAAACTTTCAAAAAAATAAGAGGAAAAAGAAAAACTATCATCAAGAAATGCAGTCAAAAGATCAAAAGCAAAAATCCACAAATTCAAGAAATGATAGTTCAACAAAAAACAGCACACCAAATTCTAAAGTAAACTCTTCATTTTTTTTTTCTAAAGTAAACTCTTCATTCATACACATTATACATAGAATTCAAATTAATTATCAAAGCAATCACGCAATTTCAAAAGAAGCCACTGCTTACCACCCGTTTCAGCCCGCCAAATCAACCATATTTTAGAACTTTCTGAGCTCATAAAAAGGTCTAATCAAATCCCAAAAAAAAAAAAAAACTCAATTAATAAACAAATCTAAATCCCAAAAAAAAAAAAATTCAAATAAATTGCTGGCTAGCAAGTCCAAAACGTTTCTTGTCTTTGAATGTATCATCTCACGTCACCTCTATTTTTTTCTGCATAATAATAATAATAATAATACCAACCTTACTATTGGATAATAGGAGCTATTCTCGCTTTACTTAAGTTTAATTATAGTATGTGCATTTGAATTAAATTAATAGTTGTTGAAGAACTTTTATCGTCATTATAGTCTTATACAAATAGTTAGTCAGTATCTAATAAATTTTAAATATTGATAAGTAAGACTAAATAATAATAGTAATAATAATTACATTTCCCTACGAGATTAGACTTCATTCACATTTTCTTATTCTTGTTTTTTATTCTTTAGTTTTTATTCTGTCAACTTTTAAGTTCTTCCAATAGGATTTTGGTTAATCTCTTATAAAAATACTTAGTCCCTCAATTTTACAAAATTATATAGTTTATTTCCTCTATTTTAATTTTAAATTTTAAAATTTTAAGAATAAATATTTTTCCAACACTTATACATATTTCTATACTTTATAGTTAAAAATAAGGTCATAATTTTAATGAATTCATTAATTTGCTTGATTTCACTTTAAAAACCAAATTAGTCAAATTTTTAGTATTTAATTTCAACAACTGAAATTTTTAAAGTTATTAAAAAGAAAATTAATTAAACTAAGTACAAAAAATTAATATAAAATAAAATTGATGAAAATTTATAATTTAATTTTTATTTAATATGTTGATAGATGTATATACAGTATTAAAATTTAATTGATATTGAAATTTTAAATTTTAAAATAATTAAAATTAAGAGAGAAATGGATTAAATTGTTTTATCTTTATAAAATATAGAAATATAAGTGTTTTTCCGGAACCAATGAAAGAATTAAAAGTGTTGACAGAATAAAAATTGAGAAATAAAAAATATAATTTTTAAATAATAAAAAAATATAAATTAGAGAAAATAAAATTTACTATAATAATAATAATAAAGACTTTGAATATGTAGTAAATTTTAAATAAGAATAATTAAGACTAAATAATAATAATAACAAAAATAATAAGCGGTTTCCTGCTTTAGCCGTCCTATAAATTACCAGTTGATTCTCATTCACCACCATTACCAGATACAGTCTCTGCTTAAAAGTACCGTCTGCAATCAGCACACCATAGCTTTAAAAAAAGATTTGTCTTCCACCAAGGAAAAAAAATTTGAATTCATTGTCAATAACCCAAAAGTTTTTCTCCTTTTTTTATTATTTAAAACTTCAAAGAAAAAGAAAAGAAAAGAAAAGCTCTCCCATAAAAAGACACTCTCATTTCTGCCATCTCATAATCTACAGGCAACAGAGCCCACTTCAATCCTTTTTCTCTGTTTTCTCCTCCCAAAAAATGACCTTTTTTTCCACCATTTTTTCTTCTTTACCACCATTAACACCATACCTGGTTTCTTTGATTGTGTTTGTTGTGTTGCTCGAACAGGTTTCTTATCTCATCAAGAAACGTAACATTCCAGGTCCCTTTCTTGTTCTTCCATTTATTGGCAACGCAATTTCTTTAGTTCGTGACCCAACTAAATTCTGGGACCAACAATCTTCCTTCTCTAAAACATTAGGCTTCTCTTCTAATTACATCATCGGCAGATTCATTCTCTTCATCCGCGACTCTGAGCTCTCTCATCTCATCTTCGCCAATGTCCGACCTGACGCTTTCTCGCTCATTGGTCACCCTTTCGGCAAGAAACTATTCGGCGAGCATAATTTGATCTATATGTTCGGTCAAGATCATAAAGATCTCCGTCGTCGGATCGCTCCCAACTTCACTCCTCGAGCATTGTCCACCTACTCTCACATACAGCAGATCATTATGCTCAAGCATTTGCAGAAGTGGGACAGGTTGGCCAATCAAGAACCCAACCCTATCTCATTGCGATTCCTAGTTCGTGACATGAATCTTGAAACCTCTCAAACTGTTATAGTTGGTCCTTACTTGAATCTTGAAGCTCAAGAAGCATTCAAGTTTGACTATAATTTATTCAATGTTGGTCTCATGAAGCTCCCTATTGACCTCCCTGGTTTCGCGTTTCGAAACGCTAGACTCGCCGTTGACCGCCTTGCCCGTACTCTAGCTGGTTGCGCTCAACAAAGCAAGACAACAATGGCCAGCAACCAAGAACCCACTTGTTTGGTCGATTTCTGGATGCAAGAAACTCTTAAAGAAATCGACGCCGCTAAACTCGCCGGCCAACCCACTCCTTCTCACACTAGCGACGCTGAGATCGGCGGTTACCTCTTCGATTTCCTCTTCGCCGCCCAAGACGCTTCCACTTCTTCTCTGCTTTGGGCGGTGGCGCTGCTCGACTCGCATCCCGAGGTTCTATCGAGGGTTCGTGAAGAAGTCTCCGCCGTGTGGTCGCCAGATTCCCGTAAATTAATCACTGCAGAGCAAGTTAAGGAATTGAAATACACTCAAGCGGTTGCGCGTGAGATAATAAGATACAGAGCGCCAGCGACGTTAGTGCCGCACATCGCCGTTAAGGACTTCCCGTTAACAGATTCTTACACGATTCCCAAAGGGACCATTGTGTTCCCGTCGGTTTACGAGAGCTCATTCCAAGGGTTCACTGAACCGGAGCGGTTCGACCCGGACCGGTTTTCTGAAGAGCGGCAAGAGGATCAATTGTATAAGAGAAATTTTTTGGCTTTCGGAGCAGGGCCCCACCAGTGTGTGGGGCAGAGGTACGCGTTGAATCATCTGGTGCTTTTCATTGCTATGTTCGTTACGTTGCTTGATTTCAAGAGGCATCGAGTTGACGGCTGTGATGATATTGTTTATAATCCAACGATCTGTCCGAAAGACGGGTGCACGGTTTTCCTCTCTAGACGTTACGCACAGTTGCAGAATCTTTCTTTAGAATGACGAAAATACCCTTTTGTGGTCAAACAAAAATTGTTTTGTTGCTTTTTCGTTTTTGATTTGTTTATGAGTGTGTATAGATGTCAACGGACGGTCAGGATTCTTTTGATTAATGGAGTGTGGGAACATTGATTGGTGGATAATTGGGGTTAGGGTTGGATGGTTTGGTTGGAATCTCAATAAATGTGTGTTGTTGATTGAATTATCAATTTTAATTATGTTTTTAGTAATTTCAATGCTTAAAATAATGTGTGTTTTAAGATACAAATTAAACAATGAGTTAAGAAAAAAAATATAATAGTAATAAAATTAAACTCAAAGATGAAATTTTAAAATTGTATGTGTACTTTAAAAGTCAAAAAATAAATTAATAATTTTTTGAATATCAAAAAATTTAATTATTAAATTATAAAAATCTATTAAATATTAAAATATTACTTTAATATTTAATTTGTAAAATAGTAAAATTCTTCCTATGTTAAAAAAATATATAAATCCTTGAATTCATTGGATTGTATTTCAAGAATTACATCCTATTCCAATTCTAGAGAATAAGGGTGAGCAAGAATTGAACCAAAAACTGATAAATTTGGTTGATTTGAGATTGAGGTAATCAAATAAACCAAAGTTTTTTTAGTATGTATAGATGGTATTCAAATATCCTCAAAATATATATATGATTTTATGGAAGGTGTATTTATTTTGATCCAACTTTTTATTTTTTTAAAATTCAGTCAATCAAAAATTAAATTAAATAAAAAATTAAATTCGATTAATTCAATAAATGAACCGACTGAATGCACAGACCTAAATGAAATAATAACCTAATTTGCTGCTCTCCACACTCTAGAGTATTCTCATCATTTTTAATGCATATCCCTATGCTTGTTCATTTGCATTTTTCTTTTCGTAGTTAAACAAATAAATAAACAATAAAAATAATACAGCTAACAAAATAAAATGAAAAAAATGTAAATTGAGCATTTTGTGGTTGATGAGGAAGGATAGGCTGTACCGGGAAGTATGCTAGTTGGCAGAGTGTCTCTACGTGGACTGTCCGCATGTTGAAGAAAATGACAAGATATTCTTCTTTGTTACAGTAATATAATTACCAGGATGCCCCTCTCAATGTCAATCAAGAATTTGGACATTCTTTCTATGTTTTCAATTTCATTGGTAATAAGCATGGGTTCTTATCATATCAAAAAAAAAAACATGGTTTCTTATCATATCAAAATTAATGAAATAAATATCCAAGAGCGCTGGGTCAGATGGCTGGGATTTTATGTCACTTAAATTAGATCTCAAGTTCAATATTTAGCGTATGCATAAACATTCTGTAGAGAGACATTTGCCGCCCTTCGAAGTCCAACCCAGATCGAATCCAAATTAATCAAGTCATATGAAATACCAAATATTGGCCGCATCATATGTAAAAAAAAATTAATAAAATAAACCAATTTTAGGATCAATTAAAGGTTAGGACATTGAGAATTTATGTTTTTTTTTTTTGTCAAGAATTGAGAATTTATGTTAACAAAAAAAAAGTGAGTTTATTCAATCTACTAAAGGTTGTTTGGTGTTTCTGTCGGAGCAAGTTGATAGTTGTTTTAGTCTCCAACAACTATAAAATAAAATATTTAATGTGTGTTTGATTCAAATAAATTTTCATAAAATTTTATAAAATTTATTTATAAATTCAAATGAGTGTTTTTGATTTAAATAAAAACTTTGTAAAATTAATTTTCAATTCTAACTTCTTAATTTTTCAGAATAATAAGTCTAAGGGGATAGAATCTATCCAAAATACTTTGGCTAGAAATATTAAATGCTTTATAAATTGACTAATATAACCTTATATAAATATGAAGGAATGAATTAATGTTAAAGTAAAATGAGTTATTAATAGTATTGAGAACCCAAATGGGTTCATTTATTCAGTTTAGAATAATATTGTTATTACTACTAGGGGTGCGCAGAAATCGGTTAAAAAATCGGTTCGGTTTAATTTCGGTTTTTTGAATGTAAAATTTTTGTTAATCAATTCGGTTTCAGTTTTGAAGATAAAAAATCAAAAAAAAACCGAACCGACCCAAATATTTATATATATTATAAAATACTATATAAAATATTATATAGAATATATTAATTTAGAAAAATATGTGTAAATATTAAGATTATAAGCAAAAAATATTTATAGTTATATTATTATTGAATAATTT
>CATIWK010285981.1:0-17286 GCA_949634005.1 Mallotus japonicus
GGGCCAGAGCTTGCCACCTCAAAAGGGTCCCACCCGGCTCGAGCGGGGATTTAGTCTGGATGTGGTACGGGCTTAAAGGTGCCTCCCATAGTTGGGGCCCGTCCAGGACACCTCGTGGTTATACCAAAAAAAAAAAAAAAATAATCTTAACGAGCTAAAAAATAAAAATAAAAATAACATTAAAAAAGTATAATACATATGTGATTATATATACCTCACAATATTGTCAGTTTGACATCTCAACTTATAGTTTTGTCATTTCAACATCTGAACTTGCTTAAAATGCGATTTTGAAATCCTTATCAGTATACACAATATAAAATAGCGAATCAACATATATTATATTTGACTGTAAATATATTAAACTAACAAAAAGTGGCAAGTACATGGATGACAAATGTATTATATTATTAAACTAGTATATTTTAAATGAATTTAAGTATTGAAATAATAAAACTGCATGTTAAAATATTAAACTGAAAAATTAGAGGCTGTAGATATACATATATATATATATATTTTTATCAAAGGAATTTGTGGAAGGTTGGAGGGGAAAGGGAGAATTGGACCGCCAACCTTCAACCACCACCCTCAACACCCTTGCCACTAGGCCAAGGACTTGGGGCTGTAGATATATTATGCCATAAAAAATTTACTAGTAGACATTTAATTGTCATTAATAATTATTTGTATGATTACTTTCCAAAAAAAAATTATTTGTATGATTATAAAGTCAAATAATAATGGGAAAATTGTTGGATTGGACAGGGCCTAATATCTTTAATGGCCCAGTAAAGGAGCAACGGCCACGTGAAGCACGTGACAGTGTAACCTGCCGTTTCACAGGCTAACAGTTCCTGTGCGTCACGTGAACTCCACCACGGCCGTCGGCCCCTACTCGCTCACCACCCCTTCCCACAACTAATATTTTAGGAAAATTCTTGCAATTGGCGGTGAGATTTTGTAATGGAAAACTACGTGTCTCATTTTTAATGGTTAAATATAAATCATTTAATTTATGTATTATAAATTTTATTTTAGGATGTAAAACATCTAATGTATGTAAAATTTTTTCAATATTTTACTATTAAAAAATTTTATGGAGATTTTTATATATTTATTTATGCGTTATAAATTATGAAACATCGACACTTTAAATATAGTGAAATATTCGTATCGGATACTTTTTAGACATCGATATACATCCGATATCATCCAATACATGCCTAATACGGCTGAACATATATCCTATTATTTTTTTATTTTTAGGATCCGGAAAGGATATTGTTAGGACACAAATAGGACACGGCAGGGACACTTTTTTAGGACACTTTTTAACTCCATTTTTTGTATAGATCATGTATATTAGAAACTTTTTATGTTTGCCTTATATATGACAATAACAGATAATTAATTAAATGATTATAATAAATGTTTAAATTTCATAGAGTTTTTGTTTTTTCATAGTAAATGTTTATATAGATATAACGTGTCCTGTCTGTATCATGTTCTTAAATTTTAAAAATTATCGTATCGCTGTGTCTGTGTCCGTACTTCTTAGATTATAAACTTATTTTTTCTTTGAAATGAAATGCGTTACAATTTTTTAGAACATTATTTAATCATATCATAATATAAAAAAAGTAAAATAATATTTTAAAGTTTTTTTTTATCAAACTAAAATTTTACAGTTTGCATTACTTATTCCCTCCCTCCTCTCTTAAATTGATCAAAAAATATAAATAGTATTAAAAATTATGGTAATTGTTTATAAAATAATATAAAATTATTATTTTTAAAACATTTAATCTGATTCATCTATAAAATATATAAAATAATATATATATATATATATATATATATATATATATTTAAATTTTTTAAGTAGTTAAAATTAATTTACTAAAAAAATTTAGCTAATATATGCACTATTTTTTGTGGCATATTTCAAATTATTCTATTGTAAAAATTGAAAAAACAATAATACAATCTTAGATTCAAAATTAATTCAGGAAAAGAAAGAACACTTTAAACTCTATTCAGTCTTTATACATTTCAGAATTTTTGTCCCGTATAACTTAAATTGAATTAATTATAAATTAGTTAACTATTTAAATATTTATATATATTATTTAAAAATTATAGATAAAAATATATAAATTAATAAATAATTATAAAAATATTAAAATAATAGATAATTTATACAATAATTTTTGAAATTACAATAATATCTTAGAAAATAAATAATTTAAAAAATATTTTCTATAATAGATAATTATAATATTAAATTTTAATACATAAAATACAACTACAAAAATACTTTAACTTTTTAAGTAATAAATGATATTTTTTTTCATTCTATAATAAATTTAAAATATTTTCATTCGGTCCAATTCCAGATTAAAAATTAAACGACTCTGTAAGAAATAAATAAATAAACAAAAAACACTAAAATAAAAAAATAATAATGAAGAAGAAGAAGAAAGAGTCAACCTCACGGGACAACCATGAACTAACACACATAGAATCCTGTACTCCACACCATGCGGAAAAAAATAACACAAGAAAGCCACTCACGCTTCCTAAAACGCACGAACAAACAAAAACAAACAGAGCCTAACGAACGGTGCCGCCGCTCGCCGGAAATATAAACTACCAGACTCAGACGGGCAACCACCTCCGCCACTACCAGCACCGCTGCCTACTCTCAAAATTCAGGATATTGCAAAACGAAGGTTGCTTGCTGACCATATCTCTATTTTCCATGTCATTTACTGACGTCTTTCAATCTGTTTTGTTCATCAGTTGTTAGCAAATCGGATAGAGTTTGGTTTCTTTTCTGAATCTGAATTATGGGTTTTTGTTCTTTTTAGGTATATAGTAATGAGAGGAAAAGGAAATCAAAATCAAGATGAGGAGGAGTACGAGGAAGAGGATTTTGGTACCAGAAAAGATGGACCCGTTTCGAATGTTACTAGTAGCAATAACAACAGCAGCAATAATACCAATACCAATAACAACAATAAAGGTTTGTTTTTATGTTGTGCTAGATCCAGCTCTGTTTTAATTGTAGTGATAAAAAAAAAAATATTTGTTTTTTTTTTTTGAGTTAAAGGTGATACTTTTTTCTTTTCAATTCTTTAAAGTTATGTGCTACAATTTTGATGTTAGTTGTTGCCTGTCTGTTGGTAATGTTTGGATGGAGCTTTTATGTTTTATGGGGGTTAGAATAGTACTATTATTGAAAATGGGGTGTTCAGTTTTTTGGTGCTTGTCTTGTATTTGTTGATTTGGGTTTTGAATGTGGCAGATGGAAAGAACAGTGACAAGGCTAATGCAATCAGGTCAAAACATTCGGTCACTGAGCAGCGAAGGAGAAGTAAGATCAATGAGAGGTTTGTTACTCCCTTTAAAGTTGTTTGTTCGTTTGGTTTTAGTTAGAACTAGACAAAGTTTTGGTTGCTCAAATCATGGGATTACTTTTTGCATACACTTTCCTTTTGGTAGATGGATAGACAATTATGGATTTCAGAATAGTCCATGTAAAATTTTATGAAATTAGAACGTGATGAATTAGAAAAGCTGTTCTAGGCTGATCAATAGTAATCTATTTATTACAGATTTCAGATATTAAGAGATCTTATACCTCATAGTGATCAAAAGAGGGATACAGCATCCTTTCTATTAGAGGTATGCCTTAAATATGGAAATAAACTATAGCATCTGTGTAATCTAGTTGATAAAATATATGGTTCAGTTTTTTGACCAAACATGTGTGTTTCTTTGCAGGTGATTGAATATGTCCAATACTTACAGGAGAAGGTCCAAAAGTATGAGGGTTCATTCCAGGGGTGGAGTTCTGAGCCCACAAAGTTGATGCCATGGGTAAATTCCTACCGTTGTAATCATGTATGGTGTCCACTTATGAGTCTCACTTGGTTGCGTTTGTATGCATATAGTGCCATTCATAGTTGTGTATATACATTTTAGTGCATTCTTTAATGTCGTCAAAGTAGACTTGGTGGTTACAATTTATTCAATTGAAAAAAACTACGAGATGGAAGATGAAATTTATTGAGGATTTTAATATTGTACTTGTTGCCAGTTATGATATTTCATTTAGTAAATTAGGTGTAGTTTGGCTTTTTGCGTACATTTCCTATTCTTTGAACTTTGGATATTTTTATTTGACGAATATATGATCTAGATTATTATTAATGCTTGCGATAGAAACCTTCGTAGTCACTTGAAAGAAGCCAATGGACATTTCTCATCGAGCAATGATTTCCTTTTGACTCTTTATATTTCTCATCAAGCAATTGGATTCCTGTTAAGTTTTTTTTTTGAAAAAAAAAGTCTATAATTGAGGGGGAATGATTTTAATTGCTTTTAGTTGAATTTTGGTGGTAGAGTTGGAAAGGAATTTCAATATTGTGATTGTTTCTCATTTAGAAACTTCTCAGATTAACTCATTATTTTTAAAACAGAGAAATAGTCATTGGCGCGTCCAAAGTTTTGTTGGTCATCCACAACCAATAAAAAATGGTTCTGGTCCAGGGTCAACCATTCCTGGGAAATTTGACGAGAATACAATTGCTATCGCCCCAACCATGCTTACAGGTGCACAGAATCTAGTAGAATCTGACTCTAGCAGGGATGTTACAGGCAAAGCAATGGAACGACAACCTGAAGTAGCAAACAAGGTTATGCCTCATCCTATATCCTTGCAGACAGCCATGCCGACTCCTGTTCATAGTGATGGTGCTATTACACATCCTCTTCAGCAACCTGTAGCTGATGCACAATCAACTGAGTTTCCCATCTCTGGTGACACACTGAACCAGCAGGAGGAGCTAACAATTGAAGGGGGGACGATCAGCATCTCCAGTGTTTACTCTGAAGGGTGGGTACAATCTTTTCTGTTTCTGTCTGTCCTGAGAATAACCACATGTCAGACATTTTCATGATGTGTTTCCTCTCTGAAGTTTCCACATTTTAATTATTCTTTGTGGTTCCTTTAGCAGAAGACTTTTGTAGTCATGAGTGAGATGTTCCACATCTATAGTTTCTATTGTAGCTTGATACCTCATGATGAGTGCTTGATATTCTACTCCTTTTGCTTTGTTTCACCTGTTTTCTCTGCTATTCTATCTTCAGAAGTAAAAAATTCTTCAGTGCTATGAAGAAAACCTTATCTATCTTGGTGGTTTTATGAGTGATATGACATAATTCCTTTTTAGGGTGGGATTGAGTTTGTTGTGCCTTTTGTTGTGATTTCATTGGGGAAGGGGTGACATGACTATGGTCAGTGTTTCTCTTGTTGGGAGTAACCATTGATTGCATCTGAATTATGAATTAGGCATTTTTGTTTGGAAGCTTGTGGAATTTCTTGTAAGAAAAATCTTTTTTGGCCTGAAAAAATTCTTGTTTTCATTTGGTTGTCCTTTATGACACCATACCACACAAAGGGTTGCCTTGATTTGATTTCTTATATCAAGGAAATCTTTGGGATTTTATTGCCAAATCACAGGCTGACAACAAATATGGAATTTTGTGGAAACCAGGTTGCTGAACAATCTTACGCGAGCATTGCAGAGTGCTGGCATTGATTTGTCACAGGCCAATATTTCAGTGCAGATTGATCTTGGAAAGAGAGCAAACAGAGGACTGGCATCTGGAACATCTACTGTTAAGGTACAAAATCCAACTGTTACAAAGGTTAACATAAGTATACTATTATACTTGATCTTTAGCCGATTTGCATGTCTTGCTTTCCAGGATCCTCAGATTCCCCCTTCTAGCAATCAAGTACTGGCACATATTAGAGATGTGAGCAGTGGAGAGGACTCAGACCAGGCTCAAAAGCGGCTGAAGACATAATCTGTATGGCTGTTCATGTGTTTGCTGCTGCTTTTCTTTCTTCCCTTGGTGTACATGCTATGCTTTTGGTTTCTCAGACTCGTATTTCTTGAGATTTATGTGAAGAGCTGTTACTTTAGGTGATATGTTTTCTATGGAGTTTCCCTATAGATCTCTGATGGGGAGATGCCATTGCCTGTATCATCATCTTTGTACCGTACATATTGATTGATTATATTATATTAGATAGAGATCCTTCTTGGGATCATCCTTATAGAGAAATGGTTGTTTTTTCTTTTCCCGTGCATCCTTCAACGAAATATTATCGCAAGGGGTCTCATTGCGGTCTTTTCTATTTTCTTAATTCTGCATGATAAACACAGCCTTGGATAGATAAATCTACTTTTGAGCTGTTATTCAGATTCTTAAATGATAAGACGGTCAAATCCTCCAATTTTTAAAATTTTTATTCTTTATCGTGGATAAACTGATAAAGAGGTCCCTCACCAGAAAAGGTTAGACAGTTCAGAACAAGGCAGGCTTCCCAATTAGAAAAGGACGTCAGTTTACATGTAGCTTTTAGCTCTATCTGTCCTGGCACTAAATTGACATTTAGATTTTTCCATGCTAGTTTTCTCCCTTTAAATTTAAAATGGGCAGTCAGGATTTTATCAGAAACCAATCTTCAGTCAAGTGTATAATTTTGAAAAAACTAGTTGGAATTTTACAAAAATGATTAGACTATATTTACCAGAATTTGTGATTATCTCAAATCCTAAACAATTGTAGTCTTCAGCTCTACTGTTCTAATGGTAAAACCCACATCACTCCTGTGAGATGAATATGCTTTTCCACGTATTCACCATGCAAGGATTGTATCCCACTTTCTTATTCATGTCTTTGTAATTTGCCTGGAGAGACCAAGAAACTGCCCCAGTAGATTCACCACAGGGCACAATTGTCACCTTCCTTCCTCCTATTGCTGTCAAAAGAGAGGCAGAGATGTAATCTCTTAGTGACTTCATATAACCATTGGGAATAAAACTATAGACAGTACCCTCAAATTACAGAAACGAAAATGAGATGAGATGGAGCGAAAAGCAAAACCTAAGCATGTTTACCTTGTTTTGAAACCCTTTTCCCTCAGTTATCCACTCACAATCTGCGATATATGTGCATTTGCAAGAATAAAACTTTACAATGCTCTGCAATATATCTGTTAGCCTAAGGAATTCTCTGACATTCATAGCGAACTTTCTTGTCATTTACGGCTCTCTATGATTTTCATAAGAAAGGCATAATCATATGCTGTTTCTTCACATTGACTGTAGTAGCCACCTTCGCCAAAATGTCCCCCAGTCATATTTGTCTTCAGAATGACTGAGGAAGAACAACCAAAGCATTTACTATCTCGTATTCTGGCAACCCATTTGGCAGCTTCCCAAACTCCAACCCTGAGAATGATTATTAAACACCAATACAAAATAAAATGTGGAAAAATGCTTGCAAATAATCATAAATCTTCTTCAATAGTGCAACAACAGTTGATTTACCTTGAGTCTAGAAATGATGCCGTGACTAGCATTGATGGAATGCAACCATCACAAGGAATGTTATCATAGGGAGAGTAACTCTGAATATACTCAAATTGGGACTGTATCTGAGGATTCCCAAATTCTTCATAGTCCAGTATGGTAAGAGGCAAATTCGGGTCTAATAATGTGTTACATATGTCAAGAAATGGGACCTGAGAAAAATATTACCAAATATTAAAGCTGATAATTCGAGAGCAAGGTATGTTAAAAACTCAATTCAGCTGAAGTCAAGCCCTGTTTTTCTTCAAAGAAGTTAACAATATCACAAATCATTAAGGCATTTAAATGCCCTTTCTGCACAACCAAATCACATGCCCGGTTCTGAACAAGGGAGAGTTAAGCAGGTGAAAAAAAAAAAAAAAAACAATAGTCAAATTTTTCTTATGATCGCTTATTTCTTTCTTTTGCACTATACAATGGCTAACCTTCAATATGGCAGCACGAAACAGCTTCAGGTTCATATTAATGGCTGCCCCAACAAGAAGGCCCCCAGCACTGTATCCAATTGCACTTAGCCGATCTCTATGAACATAGCCCTCGTTAATGAGATAATTGCCACATGATATAAAATCATGCATAGAATTAATTTTGTTCATCCCACTGCCAGATTTATGCCATGAACAATCCCCACCACCACCCCTGCTCAAAGAAAAAGGTGTCAAGGTTTCAACTATGATAACAAAAACATCATAATGCCATTGCCATGTACCCAATTTCAGTGAAGATGGTGGCAATTATTTCATATTCAATTAATCTTGCTGCCATACTTGAAAAACCAAAAAATACAGAGAGTCAACCAGGCCTTAGAAAATGACAATTTCTCTTGAAAAGAATATCAAGCAAAAAAAATTCAAGCGTAGCAACTTTTACACTTTTAAGGAGTAGCCCAAAAAAAAAAACTTCAAATATGATGGCATTTTATGTCAAATATATGTGCAAGCTGATTGATGCTGATTTCAGTAACAGTGGATAGAAGTATGCAGTAATAGAATAGATTAACTTTGATTGAACAAACCTCACATCAGCAAAAGCCACCACCCAACCACGATCAAGCAAACTCAGGCGGTCTGGGCACCAGCTTTTGTCCAGAACTTCTCCATATGCTCCATAGCCATGTAACAGTCCAGAAGACAGACCCCTTTCCCAGGCCTTCTGAGAATACAAGATGGTCAGGGGAACCTTGACACCATCATGGGAAATGACTTCCTTTCTTTCACAGCAGTATGCATCAGGAAATTCGTTCCATTTCCATAAGTCAATTCTCTGGCAATTTTTTCCTTTACTATTGTCTATGTCAAGATTTTCCTGAGCGTCCATATTATGGGTTGATAAGCATCTTTCATGATCACCAGAAATTCCTCTTACTTCCTCCTGCTGCACAATCATGAATGTCTGTTTTGTCATGTCATAGTCCACAGTCACATCAGGCATCTGCACATTCAAAGGGAACCAAATTCGATATGTCTGCTACATATGATAGTAATGCCTTGACCGTAACTTGTAAATTTGATATTGTATGCTGACAAGCTTAAGTAAAAAAAAATGGACAACGAGATTCTTTTAAGCTGATTCGGTTCTAATCAACCAATAAAAGCTGATGCACTCCTTGGGAGAATATCTATTGAACAGCTAATGTTATTGCTAATCATAAAAGAACTTGAAATCTAGTCCCAATTCTTCCATTCAAATAAATTTCTGGAAAATATATCTGAATGAATTTATTCTGTTATTTCAAATATACGTAGCACAATTGGTTTTCATCAGAAAACTAGAGGGCACAACTACAATCAGGAGCCAGAAATGAAATTAAATAGTTTCTTGAATGCATGTTAACTAAAAGGCCTGAATTGAGGCAATAGCTGAGATATTGCTAGCTCATGGACATGAGTATTAAACAGAGAATATATGTTACGAGGGAGAGAGATTTTATAGAGGATCAGTTATAGTAATATTAATCCTTGCACTTATACTAACAGAAGTTATACCACTGGAGATGACAGCACCACACGGTATACTGGATTCATGAAGTCATGGTTTGAGCCTGGAACAATGGTGCAAAGATCTGAAGGAAGAGGGAAAAACCACAGACCAAGATCTTCGATCCTCAATTGACTCTGCAAACGAACTTGGGCAAAATGGAAAAATGAACAACAAATCCATTCTCTTCTTTGAAAATCAGAAGTAGCACAACTTGTTTTTATTATTGTTTCATTGTTTGGGAAAAGCATAGTTAGAATTAATGGTACAACTGAAAGTAGTTATTCGAATCATCACACAAGGGAAAAACGCTCATAATATGATATCATAAGTTATTTTGCACAATTTTGCTTGTTTCCTACAGAAGACCAGCGGCACTATTGATCTTTTTAAGATTACGTTGATACCAACAAGCCATTCTTAATCTTACCGTTACCAACACCATCACATGCTATACCCTTTTTCCTCAATACCTCACATTACAAAAAGATACAATTTTATGTGACCAAGCACAATAATGTGTCAGTAACAAGAAATTGAGAGAACACACATTCTACAAAATTGACATCAGTTTTCATGGTCATTAAAGCAGAAAATGTAGTGAAATAACCTTTTAAATTATGAGCATATGGTTGTAATCGAGCCGAGTCGATACACTGCTCAGTTCGAACCGAGTCGAGTCGATATTCTGTCAAGTTCGAGTTCGACTTGATTTTTAAATTCAAAGTTCAAACTTAACTCAAATTCGATTGAGTTTTTTTTAAGTTCGAGCTCGACTCGATTAAATAATTCATAAAATTGAGCTCGACTCGATTAATTAAATGAAATTTTAAAATATTTTAAAATATAAAATATTCAAACTTGACTCGAGTTCGAACTCGAGCTCGAACTTCACTCAATTTGATAAGACGTATTTATAATTATATTAAAATAAAATGGTAAAATGGTAAATATACACAAGTTCGATTAAGCTCGGGAGCCTATCGACTCATGTATTTAGGAGTTTGAGCTCGACTTGATAGCCTACTCGAGTAGCTCGAGCTTGAACTTGAGTCAACAATAATAATCAAGTTGATTTTGAGTTTTTTCCATGTCGATACTGAGTAACAAGCGAATAGACTTGACTCAATTACACCCATTACTCACCATATGAAAAAAAAAAAAAAAAGTAACAGCAATTTCATAATATCTAAAACTTGGAGTGAATTTGGAGCAGCCAAAATTTCAATACCTTACAGTCAACCTTAATAGGTAAATTAATGGAACATAACATAGGGAGACCTTTCCTCTGGAGAAATAGTACCAAATGTCCATTAAAAATGTCCATGTCCTGAAAGATCATGTCTTCACTTGGAAGGATGATATTCTGTGAGAGGGCAGATCTATGTAAAAGACGAGGGAACAGGAATAATTACAATAATATGTGTGTAATCAAATAGTGGATACTGTAAAAAAACTAGACCTGCCATTTGGATGACTGTATCTGCTCAACTTGGCATGTAGCCAAGTAGTAATTTCCACCCACCTGCCCCTGAAAAGGAGCATTTGTAAGGATAAAGAAAGAACCACAGTGATGTTCCAAAAAATATTGTACACCAGAAACACGCTTGTGTACTCTTTGCAAACCGTCAAGCGGTTTGGCTGCATCAATTACATAAACCTGTACAATAAAGCACAGGAAATAAGCCTCAGCAGAAGAGTAAATGTTGTGATCAAAAGCCATATAAGTTGAAATATGTAGAATCCTTCCTCGGATGAAGTTCTTGAATTTGAGTTCACAGATATGAACTTGCCATCTTTTGTCGATGTTATATCCACACAAGAGCTCAAATCATTTTCTGTAAATATTGTGACATCATCCATCTCATCAGATCCTAGTTTTGTGCAGAGAACCCTATCAAATATGGGATAGGTGAGATAATGTTAAGACCAAAGGAAAAGGCTCAAGAAATTAGCAAAAACATTTGCCTGTAAGGTCGTTGATTCTCATCTGATATTGTGTAGAACAAAGTGATGCCATCTTGAGCCCATGCCAAACTAATGACCCCACTAATTTCTGATTTTGGAACAATAGATCCATTTCTGAGGTCCTTAATTTGAAGTATGAACTGCTCACTTCCAGTAATATCAAGTGTATATGCAAGAAAGTTGTGGTCTGGTGATACTCGGCATGTACCCACATGCACATAACCTGCAATTTTAATTATGCACACAATAATTACCAATATGGCAAAAATACCAGTTCTGTTATATTAATCCAGCACAATGAAAAATTTTCTGTGCCTGTTTGCTATCAATTTTCTTATATGTTTTTTCTTGTTTTGTTTTTCTGTTTCAAAAATAAAATATATTAATACAACATTTATTTTTTACCATTTTATTTCTTGAAACAGAAAAACCACAGCTTGTTCTCTAAAAATACACCATTGGGATTTGCAAACAGTGGAAGAAATGATAGCAAACAGGCCTTCAATTTTATTAAAAGGCTTGAAGACTTGGCTTTACCAGTTCATGTCCGTATAGAGATATAGTTAAGAGCCTTTATTAAGACTTTCATGGCAAACATATTCAAATTGAATCAATTTAGAAACATTCTCAACATCATGAATTTCTATTCCTCTTCCTGACCCTTCTTATTAAAAGTTCTGAAATTCTAAAAGATACATTCGTCTTGCCATACAGACCACTGTAGACAGAACAGGGAAGGTAAATGATCACTTCTAAAGGGTTAAGGATACATTTGTCTCAGTATACAATATATAGATGGGGAAGCAAGGGTTGACCGTCGCATACGAGTAAGAAAAACAAGAAAAAAATAAATCAAAAGACAAATTTAAAAAAAAAAACATCTCATATGAATAAATATGAAAGCGTAGATAGAAGCTTGCCATGTTGTTCTGCAATTTGATTCCAATCCAGCAAAATTTGCTCCACACCAAACTGTCTGCTTGCATAACTGAGAAGTGTCTTTACCCAACCACTTCTCCCAGACTTCAACTTCCTGCATAATACTGGGTATTGCTTACCTTCTGGAATGTACTGATAGTATAACCTGATTAACAGTAAAATACAATCCCACTCACCAATTCCAGCAATGATTTCCATTTAATCAAAACAAAAATCAGAAGTAAACAAATCGATTCCCAAAACATAGTAATTCAAAGATCACATTTTTACACATATTAAAGTCCAAAGTTCACATTTCTACATACACAAACACTAAGCAGGCACTATAGCAACCAATAAAAAAAACAAAAGAACAAAACGTTAGTAAAAATTAGCAAAAACAAGAAAAGGGTAGCTGCAAAATGGACAAACCAAGGACCCCAACGCTCAGGAGGAGTAGAAACTTTAGTGGGCAATCGATTGTTCATCTCATTAAGCAAAGTCTGTTGCAGGTTTTGAGTGTCAGCCATAAAAGCTTGGGCATAGAAATTCTCTTGGTTAAGGTAGTTGATAAAATCAGGATCATTGGTGTTTCTCATCCAGTGGTAAGGATCTTGCCATGTTTTGCCATGAGCAGAGAGTGCGAAAGGGACTTTCTTTGGCGATGGTGGAGATTGTGAGAGTGAAGGGTATCGCTTGCAGTTGGAAGAGAAAGAAGCAAATGGTAAAATGGGGATTGTGAAGCGAAAGGAATGAGAAAGATTAGAGGCTTTCTGGAGTGAGGATTTTGAGGTTAAGATTGCTGCAAGTGCCATCGAGTTCAGTTCAAAGACTCTCTATCGAAGAAGAGAACATAAGGGAGGAGGATCTCTGACTTAATTAACCTTAATTCAAAATAACTACTATATTTTATTATTTTATTAAATTATGAAAAGTGTATTTTCCACAACAATTAATACTAACTTAATTATATATATATATATATATATATAGATATATAGTCAAAATTAATAACTTGAATGCAAATAAAAGCTATCTATAATTTTATTAATTTGTCGTATTATTTTATCTTTGTGTTCAACTTATATTGCTAAAATTTTATTAAAAACATTTATATTTCTTTATGAATTTAGTTGTGAAATATTAATTTTTAATTTTTTAATTGTTTAACATTTCAAGTGTTTATACATGGTAAAAAAAATTTCAATAGTGAATTTAATTTTAAGTTTTCTATTAAATTTTTTAATAAAATGGTATTATACAACATAAAAAAATTAATGAGGAATTTAATTTTAAGTTTCTATTAAAACTTTTTAATAAAATGGTAGAATATAATACTAAAAATATTACATGCAGTGAAAAATTAATATAAAATAAAATAATTAAAAGAAACATTTTACAAATATTAATTAAGTTGATAGAAATATAATTTTTGATTGAAAGGTATTAAAATTATTTTATCTAATATAAAGATTTAAAAGAAGTGCATTTATAAATAAAGGGAGTGCAAAAATCTCTACCGAGCATTATACTTTAGTTTGATCCTATTTATATACTTCAATTAATTAAACACATATCGTTCAAAAAAAATTAATTAATTAAACACATGATTTCCACATAGGCTTTTGACATGCCGTTGGTAAATCTTGAAGTTTGGCCCTGCTCATATCATATGTGACAGCCACAGATATGACAACAATTTAGCGGAAAATGATATGGTATATTTTTTCAAGCAATGGCTTTGCAATAAACAACAAATTGGAATTTGATTTGGATAAGAGCTCGTATAATTATAAACTTGAGAAATAGATGATTACCTTGCAGGCATTGTCACATCTACAAAATAAAATGAGTACCAAATACTATCACATACTTCAGATAATCAAAGTACTTGCCAGACAGCATACCTATTTTTTTTTCTTTTTTTCTTTGAAAAAATGGCAGAAAAAGTGTTTCTCTAGGATTTAAGGGCTTAGTCCATTTGCCATGAAGGTGAAAATTGCCTTGGCAGAGGACATGCCTTGAACAAGAGCTCCTTTCTTCTAGGTACGAACCGTGCTCACAAGATTTTGGACTGACTACTACTTTTTTTTTTTTTTTTCTTTTAACACGAAACTGAGAAACTGACCACACTAAGTATTCTTCGAGTCAATCCACAGTACCAATGCGAAACTGACTATACAATAAGTAAATAACTTGACCTCTTCTTATGCACCGTACCAACCTAAACTAATCAGAGCAAGAATTTGAGTTTTAGGATATTTTTATTTTTATTGTTTTATCATAAATATTAATTTAATTCACAGATACAGTTTGACACTCGCAGCTCTCGGAGGCTTCACAATGTTCATAAAATTTTGAATCAACTGAATCAAGAAATCTGTACAAGGCAAACAGATTGATTTTGACCTCCCCTAGTTCTTCAACAATCGGGCAATATAACCTATCACTGTCCAAATATTTAATTTAATAAACCAACCAACACAAATGATATCTGTTACTAACTGCATTAGATATACACCTCTGCCCAATTGACATTTGATTTACGTATCCTTCTCCCATAAGCACCGCATCAAATTTTTTGAGGGAGTGTCTGCTTCCCTTTCTTTCTTTCTTATACTCCCCCTTTTTCTTCCTGGTCCCTTTTCCATCCTCCACAACTACTAGATATTTATTTACTCCATAACTTAATCACTGCTGGCGGCGGCTTTCTTCGACTGCTTCTCATCTTCAATATCCTGTAGATGCCCATAAAATTCAGAATAAGTGCTGCAGTCTGGCACGTCTATTGTTCAAATTATCAAGCCAAAACCTCCTGCTGACTTGCAAAGTGGCCATCCTTAATGAAATAAAAGGCCCTGAACTACAAATCACTTGAAACTATAGCAATATCAGTAAGATGAATGATAAGATAAACTTACAGAATTGTCAATCTTGTCAAAATCATCATCAAAGCTACCATCACCATCATCTGGAAAACATTGCATATAATTAATCAGTTGAATGTAAAGAGTACAAATATAAGATATTAAGGGTCATTAAGTTTGATAAAACATAAATTTTTGTTCCAGTTCATCCAACATTTCTAAAGTATTACGAAAGGGCATGATTTAAGTCAAACTAGATTGCATGTCCTGCACATGAGTGAGTTAATGTAAGGCATTAATAGACAACAGTGTGATTGAAGGATTTACTTACAGGTATCAGTGTCTGTTTAAGGAGTAAAATCCCACAATATCAAACGTAAAATTCAAGGATACATGCAATGCGTTCCTCCTATTAGATTCTACTTGCAAAGATCTAGGATTTCAATTTTCAACATATTGAGACCTCTCAACGCACATGCAAACTGCTCAATGTGAACTTATTTTCATCACATTGTAGGGTTATACAGGCATGTTTTTTTGTTTTTGGTTATTCTGGCAAGTCATCTATCAACATATATATGCAGCAGATCCAAAATGTGGACCAAGCAGCACGGCGGCAGGCAATGTGCTCAGTTGATCATTAGAAAAAACCTCACAAGTCATAATCAAAAGAAATATATGGCCTAGCAATCAATTGTTATTTGCAAAACAACAATTTTCTTTCCAAAGAAAATACCTGGACCCTCATCACTGTCTTCGAGATCTCCTAAAAGAAAAGAGTCCAATTCCTGCTCAGCTGACGATGCAGTTGATAGCTTCCTTTTCGGGTTTTTGTCTTTCACATCAGAACCAGAATTCTCACCAGAAACTGCACTTTGATTGGATTTGTCTTCTTTTTTCCATTCTTCCTCTTTGAGCTTAACCTCCTCCATATACTGTTTCTCATACCTAAAATTCAACAACCAACAAGTGTTCAATAACAACCTCTCTTTCCTTATAGTTAATTCCCACTTGAAAAAATATATATAGAATCTATATCGACAAAGCCAGTAGCATCAAGTTCACATAATGATTCCAATTTCAAATTTCATGTAAAGCAACAGACGAAAAATGCAGTATTTTTACATTATAAAAAACTAAATTAGCATAATTAAAAAGCACAATAACATAACAGGCACTTACGGCGCGACATGAGTGCTCACGAGGGTAAAATAAATCTTCCAGAATCTCTTTTCTTTCATCACACGAGGGCATAATTCATATCTTAACTTGGAGATTTGCTGCATCAGAATAACCAATTAAAGATTAAAAACACACTGAAACAAAAAATCATGTCATTTTTGAAATGATTTCATTACATAAATTACCTTAACATTTGTGAGAACCAAAACGGCGTGCTTCTCTTGCCACTCATTGAGATCTTTCCGTACATTTGACGCCGTAGTCGACGCATCAGACTCGTCAGCTTCATCTACACAGTTCATCATCATCAAAACAACAAATTCAACTAACATAATCAAACATCAGAACTCACCAACAAATCAAAATTAAGAAAGAAAATACCTTGAATTGGAAAATTCTGGAAAGTACTGGAAGTAAGACCCTTGACAAAGTCTCTCAAATCATCGGTGACTCCAAATTTACGAAGCTCCTCCGGATCGGAAGACACAGACGCAGACGAAGACGAAGAAGAGGACGAATTGACAATGGAGAGAGAGGATAGCTGAGGAGGGATAATATCCGCAATGGACTTGATTTGGATCTGATCGGCTTGCTTGAGAGCGGCGACTTTGAGCTGATCGGCTCTTTTGGAGGCTTCGAAAGCAAGTTCTTTGGATTTCTTGGCCGTCTCGGCGACTAGATCGGCGATTTTGTTGGATGATGAGGTAAGGGTTTGCGATGTTTTGGCCGCTTCTTCTGCGAACAGTTTCGCCCTCTTCCATATATCTTCCATTTTTCTTCACTTCTGTCACGCTTCCTGCTTTCTTGATCGCCGAGTTTTAGTTCGGTAATTTATGCGAAAAAAACGTTCCAACAAATTGTCAAGGAATAAGTATTCATTTGCCCCTCAACTTTTCAAATAACAAATAAGTTACCTTGAA
>CATIWK010286000.1:0-13413 GCA_949634005.1 Mallotus japonicus
ACACGTATCGTTGTCTATATAATTAATAGTGTAATGCATCACTTAGATAAGAAACCTTGCTCGATCTGTCAACGAGGATATGGCTTTAATTTGGATGATAGCACCACTAATCATCTTAGTTTTGTGACATTTCTCAAAGGTTTGAAGTCGTTCATGAAATGAAGAGCTTGTGAACTTTCTTGGCACTGCTAATCTCGCCATCAGGCTATGACTTGGTGCCAAAACTAAGATGCTTAATGGTGCTATCATTAGCTGCAGGTTATTGTATCCAGGAGCTGCCAATATTGTTTCCTAGAAGCATTTGTTGTACTTTAATTTCTCATATGCTAAAGTCACAAGGTTGTCTGCTAGTAAGAGAGTAGTCAAGTGATAACTTACTTTTAAGGGCAACTTGAGATGCATGATTTGAATCTTGCAATTGTTGATTTAAAAGGGGCGAACTGACTCCCTATTGTGCAGTCCATCAATATCTAAGTCATATGACCTCCCTATTAAAAAAAAAGTCACAAAATTGCCTAAATCATCTAAAAATACTTAAGGTGATTGAAGTTATTATATATCAGCAATAGCACTAGTAAAATATCAGCTTCAAAAAGAATTTTTGATAGCAAAGTTTATTTGGAAAGTTTTATAATGCAATAATTTTTTTTATGCTCGATTAAAATACATTTAGTTAATTTTTTTTTATTTAAACAACTTCAAAAAAAAAAAAAAGATACATAAAAGAAATAAAATCATATTAAAAATAATGATTTTGCTAAAGCTCAAATGATATTTTTGCTAATGATTTATTCCAGAGGAATGAATCTTCTTTTGGTAATTCTGTGTTCCCCACTTCCACCACGTTCACATCTTCAATTGCTTTGGTCACTAAAGAAGTTTCACATGGACCAGTAATGTATGCCTCTTTATATGATAAATACTATGCTTGTGTCTTCCCCATCAATAGACTATAATTTTCCCTAGAGATTCTCTAGTGGAGATTCCGAAACAGTTTGCAGAATCATATGTGATCTACAATAACAGGGGAGATACTGCTCAATGTTAAGTATCAAATAAACATTGTGTCTAATCTAAGGCATCTGAGGACTGATAATCATTTCTTGCCACGTTAAACAGTAAAAACGTATAAGAAATAATCAAGAATAGTGATGAGCGAGTAGAGGACATAGAGTTGAAGAAGTTACAAGTGCATAAAAATGGTCAAATAGAAGTAGTTCCTGAAAAGATAGCAGATGAATTTTAATCAAGCACCAACAAGAATATACACATACCTTTGATTCAAAGGTTGAAGAGTAGCCAACTTACCAGAGAAGAGAGCTGAGAGATAGTTATTTTTTAACTAAATATTTAAATTAAAAATATTTTATATTAAATTTTAATTGTTTCTATTATTTTAATTCCGACTCATAACTAAACCTTAAGTCAGTTTTAAATTTCGTTGGTCGACATGAGACATCAAACACACAGCTTCATAACACATAAACAGCCAGAGTCTTTCACATTTGCAAATATACTATTTTCTCCTTCAACTTGTAAAATCTTTTTACAATTCTACAGAGAAGAAGGTTGAAATTTTGTTAGCACCTTAGTTTTTACAGTCTAACCGCTGCTATATTCTTAAAGGATCATGCTACGTATAGTGGGCCGTGACTACATGATAATTTTTTTAAATTTCGCTTTTGCCTCCATATGCAGGGGCTCTATCCATTGAAGAGGGGAAATTTTCTATTATTTTGTGGGTCCGCTATAGCACTGTTGCTGTCGGAACCACAACATTAATCATTCCCATTCTTAAAAACAAATGCAACATGGTGATATCAACTTAGGACAACACAGAATTCAAATGATGGAGCTACAAAATGCAAAATAGCTACTAGTATATGGACAGAAATTGTTTCACATTACAGAAAAGAAACCAAAATGTGCAAGAATGTACATTAATCCTTCCACCTGCACATATAGAATCAGAAGCAATAAACATGTCAAAATGGAAAATTTGAAATAAAACTGAAAGCAGTAGTTGGTGATTTAGTTATCAAACAGAAAGATTGATATCAAAAACTACCCCATAACTATCAATAGTTAAAAAGGCAAAATCTGTTCTTTTCATTTTGTGAAACGCAAAGGAGAACTCCAACGATTAATTATTGAATGGAAACAATTAACACCCACTTCTTTTTTTCTTCTTTTCTTGTTTGAAGTCTTTCAATAATAGCAATCATGGAAATTTATTGGAATTACAGGAATTCAAGAAGAGTAATTTGTGTAATTTTGGACATGGAATTTGCTTCAAGGTTACAAGCAATTAAATGAAAGATAATTGATATATCTTGCATCGGACAGGCAATTAAAGGAAGAAATTAGTAAAATTTATTTTTAATGGAGTTCTTGAACTCCTCCGCTCCATGGTTTTCATGATTGCAGAGATTGAATAGAGGAAAGCCGACCAAGAAAGAATCCGACCAAAGACTTTTTTTTTTCACTTTGTTTTTTCCTAGTTCATGAGCAGTAACACTGAATTCGATGAACACTAATGCCACGTAAGCTAGAACTATGATGTGGAATGAGCCACGTAAGTGGAGAGCTCATGTGGCACATGACACATCAGATAAGGGTATGATATGGCATCTAACAATTAAGCAATGACAATGATAATGACATGACATAAGCCATGTAACAAAGGACCATGACAAGGCAGAAAATACATAAGCAATGACTGTGATGTGGCACTAGCCACATAAGCAATGGTTGTGACGTGATTAGAGACACATAGGCGATGCCTCTGATGTGTTAAAAGTTGCGTAAGCAAGGACCATGATTTGGAGTAAGCCATGTAAACAAGGTTTGTGACGTGGCATAAGCCTTGTAATCAAGGTACATAGCATGGCATAAGCCATGTAAGCAAGTGCGTGATGTGGCATAAGCCACATAAGCAAAGATCATGATGTAGCATGGCCATGCAAGCAACTCACATGATGTGGCATAAGCCAAGTGAGCAAGGTCTATGACATGGCTTAAGCCACATCAGCAATGTCTATGATGTGGCGTAAGCCATGTAGGCAAGGTAAGACACATAACCAATGTCCACGATGTGGCCTAAGCCACATGAGCAAGGTCCATGCATAACTATGACATGGCAGGAACAACGTGATAATGTTGTGCGACGTGGCCCCGAGGAGTGTAGCAGCTAGGATTATGCTACGAGTCAACCATTAAGCATTTCCTAATCACTTCCTTTCTTTAAGTCCACTTTCAGAACACAAGTAGCAGCTGGGTTTCAGTGGCAGTTCGTCACTAATTCTTCAAATGTTGTCACCATTTGATGAATTGCCAAGAATGAAAGTAGATTGGTTGGCACTGATAATTTTGGCCAACACCTTCTTCATCTGTGAGTGTCACATAATTAACATCATTTTGGTGATATATACATTTATACATACATAATGGTGGAACATGCTATTGGCCTTAAGTCCTTCATATGCTCAGCATTGATACTTCTATAGATTATTGTTTGAGCAATAATAACCGTAATTGGCTGTGTTTATATTCAACAATCAACATATTTTTTTTTTTTTGTCAAAAGAAAATATATCATTAAATAAACTCCGAAGTATCAGGAAGAAAGCAAGATTTTACAACATGTATAATTTATATCACTTAATCTTGCTCTTAAAGGATAAAGTGATATAATCTTGCTCTTAAAGGATAAATCATAAAAAAAGGAGAAGAAAATAACATCACACAAGAAAATAAATACAACTACAAACTCATCGGTACAACGATGCCGCATTAAGAGGATTTTAATAGATAAGAAGGCTAAAGCCATTCTGACCTGAAAAAATCTGAATTTCAAGTAGTAAACTGGAAAATACTTCAGCACCCTCCATGAAATAATGGGTGTGACAAAACCCATTTTACAAATTATAAAGAAAATCTTGAATATTAAAGAAGACAAATTAAGGATCTCCTCAAAGACAATAATGTCTTTTTCTCCTTCATTAGTTTAAGTACAAAATTCAAACCTTCCTTTCATATCTAGAGAACTCTCACTAAGAGTGAACAAAATTCATGTAAAAGGAGTCAGTTATGAATAGTCAATTGGTAACTCCTCTTTAAGGGTATCCTGAGATGTAGAGTTTGATTTTTGTCGTCATCAATTTGAAGGAAAAGAATGTTCCCTAATGTGTAGTCCATAAAAATAGAGATATAACCTTAAATTTGGATAATTTACTAATTACTTTAAAAAAATAACATAAACTAATAAAAAATTAAAGGAAAAATCCAATTTCTGACCATTTGATTTATGTTATCACGAAGAAGGGAGAGTTCTAGCAGGGAAAAGAAGGCTCCAGAAGATAATGAGAGAGGAAAGCCAAAATGAAAAAATCAGGGTCACATGCTTTCAACAGTCACGTGTTTGTTCTTTTTTTCAAAGATAGGCAAAACGCATTCTGAGACCCCTAAATTTTTTAACTTTAGACCCTCAAGTTTCGTTTTATATATTTAGCCCCTTAAACTTCACAGTTTGAAGTTTAAACCCTCATGTCAATTTTTTAATACAAATTATTTTCTTTTGGTTCCTGAAGTTTTATATTTCTAACATTCATACAATTTTTTACTTTTTAACACTTATATCACTTTTAAAATCTTTTCACCGGCAAAAAAAAAAAATACTTATTTTAATTTCTAATATATTAAATTATTATATACATATTTAAATATTTTTAATTTTAAAAATAAACAAACAAGTTAATGCTAAGATAAAAAAAATTAATAATATTGTTGTTTTTCACAACATTTTAAATTATTGTGAATAAATTTTTATAATATAAATTTTTTTCATGTACACAAAAAGCATGGTAAAAAAAATGAACATTGAGATAACGGTTATAAAAAGTTTGAGTTGCTTGGAAAATCTATCACTATTTTTGGCGATGTACAAGCATGCATTGATATCTACTATTTATAAAAATTATATTATAAAAATTATTCATAATAATTTAATTAAAATTTTGTACAAAAAACTAAAAAATGTATTAAAAATATAAAATTTAAAGTTTAAAGAATTATAAAATATTTTTTTTATCATAATCTCTTTTAATTATGGTGTTCTTTTTAATCATAATATTTTATTTTGAAAATAAAACTAGTGTAATTTAAAATATTATAAAAAACAGTAGTCTTATTATAATTTTTTTTTATCTTAATATTAACTTTTTTATTTATTTTTAAAATTTAAAATTATTTAAAAGTGTATATAAATTTATGTTTTTAATTTAAAATATTAGAAATTAAAATAAGTAAATTTATTTTTTACCGGTGAAAAAAATTTTAAAAATGATATAAGAGTTAAAAGGTAAAAAATGGTATGCATGATAGAAATATAAAACTTTAAGAACCAAAACTCAATAATATATGATAAAAAATTAACACAAGGATTTAAAACTTTAAACTTTTGAAATTTGAGAGCCTAGATATACAAAATTAAACTTGAGGGGTCTAAAACTAAAAATCCAATAGGTTTAGGGGCCTTGTGATAGGTTTTGCCTCAAAGATAAAATAGATATTCATTATTGTGAAAAGCATGATACATCATACATATCAACGCTCAAGACATCCCCTCTCGCACTTGCCGCACATCTACTGGCACAAAATCAACTCAGTAGCGACATTTCTCACCCTTATGCCTCTCTTTTATGAAGAAGAAAAATCATCCGAAAAAACTTATAAATTATGACAATAAATGTCCCTTCGGGGACTCCGATAAATTATGACCATAAATTTTCTATCATCATGTAGTGTAAGCAATTGATTATACTTTTTTACTAAATTTTTAAAAAATAAAACAAATTTACATAAAATTATAAATATTGTAATTGTTAGTGCTAATAGGCTAATTGATAATCTTAGGCCTTATTATTATTATTATTATTATTTTGAAAAGAAGAAAAATCATCCGAAAAAACTTATAAATTATGACCATAAAATGTCCCTTCGGGGACATCCGATAAATAATGACCATAAATTTTCTATCATCATATTAAATTTTTATAAAATAAAACAAATTTACATAAAATTATAAATATTGTAATTGTTAGTGCTAATAGGCTAATTGATAATCATAGGCCTTATTATCTTTTTTTCTTTTTTTTTAAAAGAATAATCATAGGCCTTATTGATATAACATTTTTTTTATAGTGTCACTTGTTAGGATTTTATGGGTCACAACTGTTAATTGTTAGTATTAGCGGTGGAGGAAATATTATTCTAACTAAGGGTGTAGAACCCACAAATGTGAGTCCCACTTATAGGATCGACCAAAGTTAAGCCCTGGTGTTACCATTGATCGAATATGAGATTTTAAGGTCCCAGGACCTCACCCTAGACCATCCGGTCTAGGGTCATTGGCTTTATTGATATAACAAATTCCAATCTTTGCGGTCTTTTATAATACTATCCTAATTTTTTAATTTTGATAAATATATCACAATTTTAAATAATTGATAGTTCTAACACAAAATGTTAGTTGATCAAAATTATATGTCAAATTTATTCTTTTTAAATTGCTAAATTTTGATTGGTCTATTAGTATAAAATTCAAATATTTCAAACTTTTTGTAATTTTATCCTAATTGTTAAATTTTGATAAAATATTTTAGTTTAACCAATTTAATTATAAATAATTACTTATTACCAATTTAATTACAAATAATTACTTATTAACCAATTTAATTACAAATAATTATTCTCCATATTAATAAGCCTAACTCATGAATGAGGCTAGGGGTGTAATCAAACCAAGTCGAGCCAAGTTTTGGGTAGTTCGAACTTGGTTTATTTATGATCGAGCCGAACTCAAACTGAGCTCGCTATCCTACTATATGTTCACGAACTGTTTGCGAGGTTAAACGAGTATAAATAAATTTTAAACAATGCAAACTATAAATTAAAATTATACATTAAAAAATTAAAAATAAATTACAATGTAATTAATAAAAAATATAATTTTATTCTAATAATATATATCCTAAAATATTTTTTACAATATGAATTTATATATTATATATCTAAAATTAAATTATTAAACATTAAAATTACGAGCTGACTCACAAGTTTCTATTCGAATTTGTTCGCGAGTTTCATGAATTGAGTTTTGTATAATTTGAACTCGACTAGTTTATCAAACGCATTTCACTATACAAGCTTGAACTAATTTTTATCGAATCGAACAGCAGTTTGACTCATTTACACTCCTTAAGGGAGCATTGATGCCAACTAATAGGCCTAACTCATGAACTGATGGTTAATAAGACTAAAAGCCTCCCTTGTGTAGAAGTTTCCCAACATCAACCAAATCATGCATAAAATTATAGTATGTATCGAAGAAGGAAATGAAATAAAATGAAGAATTAAATGAAATAATATTTTATATTATTGCATTTTTCTCTTTCAATTGCATTGATGAAGGAAGCAGGATAATAGCTGCCACTAATTTCAAAATCTTTCTTTTTATGAATAGTTAAGTTAGTCTTTCTTATTTATTTTACAAAGTATATTTGATGTACTAATTTCAAAATCTTCCTTTTTATGAATAGTTAAGTTAGTCTTTCTTATTTATTTTACAGAGTATATTTGATGTTTTTTTTTTAAAGAAGACTTACTGTTCATGCACCATCATCCAGGCAATTGTTGATTGGATGAGGTGCATGAACAAGTTTATTAACACAAACACCCGACCATAAGCTTTTGATGTGGAATCCCGAAGGATTAGTCCCTGTCCGATCAGAAGTGAAACCACCCAAGAGTGACTCCACTCCTGGGCGGCTAGATGAGGTTAGACGATATGACTAGCCAATCACAATCGCCAACCATGGCCCAAATTTATTATTTTTTTTAAAAGAAAACTTATTGTTCATGCACTATCATTCAGACAATTGCTGACTGAATGAGGCCTATGAACAAATTTATTAACACACACACCCGACCACAAGCTTTCGATGTGGGATCCTGAAGAATCAGTATATTTGATGTTATGAAGTGTATTTTTAATATATAAATAATAAAAAATAAATTTTTACAGAAATTTACATTTTATTAATTAAAAGTAAGATAATAAGTAAAATTTAACTCCTAAATAAGGGGAGTCATTCCAACATTTATCTTAAATTAAAAAAAAAAGTTCATTAAACTTTTGTTCTTTGAATTTTCTCTTTATAATAAAGAATTTATGACATATAAAGAATTTTTTTGAAAATATCCTTACATCTTAATATTATTTATAGCTCCATTCATATATATATGTAAAATTTTAATTACTTCTAGCTCCACTAATACATAAAAATTAAAATTGAAATTAAGAATTAAAAAAAAAGTACAAACATAATTGAGATTAGGTTTCATACAAACACATTTATTTTTTAATTAAGTAAAAGGTGCAAATACACCCTTAATGTTTTGTCCTAATCTCACATAAGCCATTTATGTTTTTCGAGGTGTAAATACACCCTTATCGTTTTAAAAATAGTACATTTAGACCCCTCATATAAACAATATTAATTTTTTTAAAGTTTAATAATTTAATTTATAACGTCATTTATAAAAGGAAATTAAATGTGTCGTTTTTAAAATAATAAAAGTGTATTTACACCTTTTCTCTTTTAACTAATTGATGGTGATATGGTTGAAAAACAAATCACCACATTATTCATGTGACTTCAGGTGCTTAATTTGAGTGGTGAAGGTCGATCCACAAATCAAAAGAACCTAAAAATCTAAACAATTTCTCGGATTTTCTAGCTATAAAAGGACATTATTCCTCGGCCATTTTGCATCAATCAACAACATTATAATATTATTTTCTTATAAATCTATAGACATGAGGAGATCTGGCAATTATCAACCTTCTATCTGGGACTATGATTTTGTTCAATCTTTGGAAACTCAATTTACGGTAAATTAATTAATTATGTGTTTTCTTCTTCTTCTTTTTTTTTTTTTTTTTTTTTTTGGTAGTGCGTGAGCTATGCAAAATTTTTCCCTCTTGGTAGTAATAATATGATATTAATATCATATCAACATTTTAATTAGTACATAAAAGCAATTATGATGTCTCCCATGAATAGCTCAAGTTGTAAAATGTGTGCATGTTCTATTATGGAGTTGGGAATCGACCATCTTTACTTGTTGTTTTAATATATATATACAGATATATATTCATCATGGGCTTTTAGTTTAACAAGTATAAAAACCAGTTTCTAGCAAAGAAATTGGCCAGAAAATGGCAGGATAGCCTCACGAAGATGAAGAAGAGAAACAGTGGTCCAGAGAGTTCTGGAAACCACCGAGTGAAAACTAATTCAAACATGGTAGGTTGAACTTTTGCCTGTGCATGTTATGGAGCATAATAGCTTTTTTTTTTTTTTTTGAAAAGATGGAGCATAATAGCTAAAGCCATGAAAGAAAGAGTAAAAAGAGAGAGGGTTATTGAGCATGATGAACAGAAATTAAAAATGATAATTAACGTACAGCTTGTTGGAATCAAAGATATTTTATATGCTGAAAATGAAGATCATATTGAAGAAGATAATATGCATGCGTTGATGGGCAATTAATTCTTGTGGAGGAAATAAATTTGACCCAGATGATTGTTTAGCAAAAGGATAGTGTGTAGTCTACACTAGTGTAAAGACAAAAGCCATTGATGTTCAAAAAGAAAAAGCCATTAATAGTATAAAGAGAGGTATCGTGGAAACAAGAAAAAAAAGGAATAAAAAAATCTTCATTATAAGCACATGATTATCTTCATTAAAATGAGTTTGTGGGACCCTTTTTTGCCACATCATAGACTGATCAAACGGCATCAAATGCCTCTATTAAACGGAGGACTTAGAATTCAATGATTTTGAATTCCTGTATTTAATTGAGCCCAAAAATAGTTTAGGGGCTGATCCGCACTTGGACATAAACATTAAGGGTGGATTTATACCTTTACCCATAATTTAATTTTTAACGCCATTTATAAAAGGAAACTAAATGTGTCGTTTTTAAAATAATAAAAGTGTATTTGCATCTTTTCCCTTTTAACTAATTGATGGTGATATACTGATATGGTTGAAAAAAAAATCACCACATTGTTCATGTGACTTCAGGTGCTTAATTTGAGTGGTGAAGGTCGATCCACAAATCAAAAGAACCTAAAAATCTAAACAATGCCTCGGATTTTCTAGCTATAAAAGGACATTATTCCTCGGCCATTTTGCATCAATCAACAACATTATAATATTATTTTCTTATAAATCTATAGACATGAGGAGATCTGGCAATTATCAGCCTTCTATCTGGGACTATGATTTTGTTCAATCTTTGGAAACTCAATTTACGGTAAATTAATTAATTATGTGTTTTTTTTTTTTTTTAATTGTAGTGCATGAGCTATGCAAAATTTTTCCCTCTTGGTAGTAATAATATGACATTAATATCATATCAACATTTTAATTAGTACATAAAAACAATCATGATGTCTCCCATGAATAGCTTAAGTGGTAAAATGTGTGCATATTCTATTATGGAGTTGGGAATCAACCATCTTTACTAGTTGTTTTAATATATATACATATATATATATATATATATATATATTCATCATGGGCTTTTAGTTTAACAAGTATAAAAAATTGTATATTTGTGTGCACTTAATTTATTTATATTGCATGCAATTTGATTTTGAGGGCTGCTGGGGGCTGAGCTAATTAATGAAAGTTTAAATGCCAAATATAGGGAAAGCAGTACGTTGCAAAAATCGACAAATTGAAGGGAGAGGTAAAGGCTATGTTTGAAGAAGTAACGAACTCATCTTTAGATAAACTTGAGATGATTGATTCCATGCAAAGACTTGGATTTGCTTACCACTTTGAGGATGAAACAAATGAAGCACTCAAAAGCATATACAACAACCGTATCCAGCTTGGGAGTAATGCGGACAAGAAATTAGAGGATTTACATGCCGTTTCTCTTGAATTCAGACTCTTAAGAGAGCATGGATATGGCATAAATCAAGGTGATATAGGGTTATTATTATTATTAAATGTCATAAATTAAACCATGGGCCATTTCTTGATATGAAATATGCATAATAATATGTGTATATTTTTGCATTTTTTTGACAGAATTTTTCAGTAGTTTTCTAGACGAGCAAGGCAATTTCAAAGAATGTCTTTGTGAGAATTTGAAGGGACTGTTAAATTTATATGAAGCATCATATCTTATGATAGAAGGTGAAAATATTTTAGAAGATGCCCAGACGTTCACTGTGAAACATCTTAAAAAGTATTTGAAGGAGAAAGATGGTGAAGAATGTTGTCTATCGAAGATGGTGAGCCATGCTTTAGAGTTTCCATTGCACTGGAGGATTCAGAGGTTGGAGGCCAAGTGGTTCATTCATTTGTACGAGCACAATGAAGATATGAAGCCTATTTTTCTTGAATTTGCCAAATTGGATTTCAACGTGGTTCAAGCTATTCACATGGAAGACTTGAAACATGTCTCTAGGTAAAGATGATTGTGAGATGAAGTCAAATGACATATTAATAACTTATGAAAACATACTCTAAATAGTTGTTTGATTATTATATTCCTTTGTTGTTTCCTTTAACACATACACACACATATATCTATAGGCTTTCTGAATTATTTTTCTTACAAAAATCTAATTACATATTATTTCCATTGTCACATGAAACAATTAATCAAGGTGGTGGAACAGGAAAGAGTTATGTAAGAAGTTGGGTTTTGTTAGAAACAAAATGGTAGAGGTTTTCTTTTGGAGTGTGGGCACAGCATATGAACCTCAGCATAGATATGCCAGAGAAATACTAGCAAAAGCAGGTGTAATTGCTACAGTAATTGATGATATTTATGATGTTTATGGTACTTTGGAAGAGTTGGAGTTATTCACGGATGTTGTTGTGAGGTATGTGTGTGTGTGTATATATATATATATATATTTTGTTTTTAACCCCTCAATTTGTGACAAAATTCTAGATATTTTTTATTTAATTTAGAATTTTATTCTAATTTCAGGTGGGACATCAATTCAATGGACAGACTTCCAAACTATATGAAAATTTGTTTTCTTGCTATGTACAACACCATCAATGAAATGGCTTATAATATTTTCAAAGATCAAGAACTTGACATCATTTCTTATCTAAAGAAAGGGGTAATATATATATTTTTTTATTGTTACTGCTATTACAAGCACATTGCATATTTTATGTGTAATAAATTTTTTATTTTCAGTGGGCAGATCTATGTAAATCATATTTATTGGAGGCTAAGTGGTTCTATAATGGATATACACCAACTCTAGAAGAATATTTGGAAAACGGATGGATTTCAATAACTATACCGATGTTATTAGTCCATGCATATTTTACAACTCCAAATCAAATGTCAAAAGAGGAGTCCGAATGCTTAAAAGAGTATCCAAATATACTTAAATGGGCATCTGTCATTGTAAGACTTGCAGATGATTTAGGAACCTATACGGTATGTGATTTAAGTGTTTCTCTATATTTTGTTGAAGTATATATGAATTTATTTTCCAATATTTTTACATTTCTAGTAATGATCTTTAAGTCAATATATATGTCTATGTCGCACCAAGGTGTAAAGAGCACAACCAGATTCTTTCTTTAGTTTTTGGTTATACAACCAAGTTTTTTTTCCATATAATTGGAACTAGTCTGGTCTTTTTTATAATAATTGGATTCAAATTTTATTAGTTCTTGATTTTTTATGAATATTGGGCTCTACATTCTAATTTAGTTTATTAATCACATCACAACATTTTTTAAAATTTATTAATAATCTCATTACGAAAAAATTTATAATACTAGAATTTCCATTACACCTTTTTATTATTTATATTTTAGCACAAAATAATGTCTTAGAGGCTTTTATACATACATATGTTAAGACATTAAAATTATTTTTGAGCTTTTTACTTAGACTCATAAGTGCTAGGTACAATTTTAAATTTAAAAAAGCATGAAGTGCAATAGACTTCCTTATTCTCAAAATTCATAATTAACATGGGAATGCCTTCATCACTAGTATTTAATTTTAATATATTTTTCTTTTTAATTATATTCAGGATGAAATGAAGAGAGGTGATACTCCTAAAGCAATTCAGTGTTATATGCATGAAACTGGAGTTTCAGAAAAAGCAGCTCGTGAGCACGTACATTATACAATTGGAGAAGCATGGAAAAAGATAAATGAGGATCAAATTCAGACTACTACCTTGCCACGAAGTTTCATTAATTTTGCAATGAATGTCGCAAGGGTATCTCAATGTGTCTATCAATATGGAGATGGGTTCGGTTTTCCAAATCTTGAGGCTAAGGATCA